>JAUYWG010000021.1:1043761-1059617 GCA_034779775.1 Enteromius afrohamiltoni | reverse complement strand
CCTCCGCGTTTGAGTTTTCCATCACGCTACACGGGGACAATCCTCGACCATTCATCTCTCGTCTGCCTCCGTGACAGTGTGAAATCCTTGCAGTTTCTAATCCACGAATAACAGGTCCCAGCCCCGTATCATGATCTGAGGAGCCGTGTGACACCCTCTCGGTTCTGGTTTTACAGCCAGGAGAGCTGTGTCAAATCCTCACTGTTATTAACCCACCATTAACGGGTCCCAGCCCGTATCACGGTCCGAGGAGCCGTGTGCCTTGTTGGTTCTGGTTTCACAGTCAGGAGAACCCTTCGATGACGGTGACGTTCGATGGCCAGATTCAATGCCAGTGGCTGCATGAACCTCGGAGAGGTCGTCTACGGATGTAGATTCTCCAGGGGTCCCGCTGGTGGCTGCACAACCTCCGGGTCTGTCCATTAAGGTCGTTCAGGATCTCTCCCCAGACCCGGAACTGGCCACAGAGGTCGATTATGAACTTTCCCTTTCACCTGAGCGGACCAAGGGGGCCGTTCCACCCTGAGTCAGGACCTAAGACTGCAGAATGAAAGTTTGAATATATAAAATGAAAGTCTGAATATATGGAATGAAACTTGAATATATAAAATAAAAGTCTGAATATATGGAATGAAAGTCTGAATATATAAATTTAAACGTGAATATATAGAATGAAACTTGAATACATAAAATGAAAGTGGCGCGTCCAGACTGCATCACTGTCATTACTGCCTGTTTTTAGGGAATGTTTCCATTTATTCACATGCATTTGCACGGAAACGGAACACAATCACGATTTCTGCCAAGGGGATTTCGAGCCTGGGGGCTTAATTTAAAAAAATATATATATATATTTCTGTGAAATGGGTTTAGGCTGCACAGAAAACCTACATATTTATAGATGCTGATATAGCACCAGAAGACTTTTATTTAGCTGAACGAACTGATGATGACTTCTGATAGCCTAACTGATAGCCTACCCTTGAAAGAAATCCTGTAGGCTCCCTGGTCAGTAGTTTTTTGAGGCAAGCTCATCACATCGGAGAAATGGGGTCTGCTTCTCAGGCATTTCATGTTGAATGAGTCAACATGGCATTTGCACACACAAATTCATGTTTTTTTGTCTCCCAAATTAATATAAGAAGAGAACAATAAAATAACGTTATTAAACGGTTAATTGCAATTGCAATTTAAATGTAACGTTTCTGTTCTGAACGATTAAAATTTATTTTGTTTTTGTTCAAGTTAAATGTCATTTGTTTCCATTTTCGTTTTCGTTCCTTAAACCGGTTCAGAGCACATGCAATTATGGAAGTATCGTGGGTGAACCGAAGTGATTGTCTCTGTCATCGCCGGCGCTTTCACGCTTATATTACCCTTAACATATTCCAATTGCGCCAGCATCTGGGCCTCTAGTGCGATTGGGGTCTTAACTATAGGTCACCAAACAACTGCCTAATCAATAATAATAACACCATGCACAGATGATTATATAAATAACTAGTTGAACATTCAAACAGTCTCTCATTTTAGTACAGGGTTGACAAAGAGATTCTCGGGGATGATGGGTTCTGTAGTTTCTAGGTCTTCTTCAGAAGTGTGGAGTCGGGATAGCGCGTCAGTGCAGACATTCCTGTTTATCTGGTCCATAGGTAATGGTGAATTTAAATCTAGTAAAGAGTGCCCATTGGGCTTGTCGAGGGTTTAACCGTTTGGCTTCATGTAGATATTGTAAGTTTTTGTGATCTGTAAGAACCTGGAATGGATGGACAGCCCCCTCCAGCCAATGTCGCCACTCTTCCAAAGCCAGTTTGATGGCCAGCAATTCTCATTTCCCAATTTCATAATTTTTCTCTGCCAGACTGAGTTTCCTGGAGAAATATGCACATGGTTGGAGTTAAGGTGGGTTCCCCTGCTCCTGGGATATCACAGCACCTATGCCGGTGGTGGATGCGTCCACTTCGACCATAAATGGGAACGGAGGATTGGGATGGAACTAATATGGGTGCAGTAGTGAAGGCAGTCTTGAGATCTTGGAAGGCATGACCAGCTTCTGGGGTCCAAGGTAAGTGTTTTAGTTTACTTTTGAGTAGTGAAGTAAGTGGGCTGGTGATGGTACTGTATCGTCAATGAAACGTCTAAAGAAGTTTGTGAATTCTAGGAACTTTTGGAGATCTTTAACCATTGAGGGTGTGGGCAAGTTAGTGATCGCATCGACCTTCCCCTCATCCATCTTAATGCTAGTGTGGTCAATATGGTACCCCAGAAACTGTACGGATGGCTGGTGAAATGAGCACGTCTCTGCTTTGAGGAATAGCTGATGTTGGACGCGTCGAGGCATTAAGGCTAACAAAAATAGCCTTAATTTCTTTTTTTGCTCCATTTAATTTTATGGGAGAAATATGATCTAGACAAGATTTTGTTTAATGTAGTTAAACATTTGATGTCCTTTATCTCTTTTGCATAAGATTGATTCCCATCACATCACACACAGATGCTCATTATGTGATTATGAAACAGTCGTGGGTCTTTTGGGATCATTTCACTCGCTGCACTGCAATAATTGACCTCATTTTAATATTCAGTCTTCTGCAGTTCACAACACATTCCTGTTTAAATGCCTGAGAAGATGCGACTGAACGCAAAATAATGATGTACAAAAACACATTTGTCGACCGAATGCTCTAAACCGCTGCAATTTGTGACCCTCATTACTTTAGAATCTTTGGTTTTGACATGTTGACATGTTTTTCTTGTAGAAAAGTGTTGTAATTTAGTCTTTCATAATAATTTTCTGCTCTCTCTCTGACTCTCGTTTCTGCTGCTGTGCCTTTAAGAGTTTATGTTAATGAGGTGTGTTGTGATTGGCGACCTCTTCGTGTGTGGGTCAAGATGCTGAACACTTAACAGGTGTTGATATGCAAATGCGGTCGTATGTTAATAAGCGAATGTCAAACTATTTAACTTCAAAGAGCAGGAAACGTATATAGGCTTTTGCTGCTGAAAAGAAAAGGGAAATATTTGAAGCTGGCTCCACAATCGTGTGATCAAAGGTCGTGTGTTTCTCCCCGCCGGCGACGAGAACTCATTTCAAAGACCAGGCCTCACACAGATGCTTTAGCAGATCGTTCATCAGACCGTGTCTGCAGGAGCACACACTGAACAGGGTTATTTTATGTAGATTGACGTGAGACGTTGCCTGATGGAGACTGTGATTTTTTTTTTTTTTTAATAGAAGTTATTTATTGTACAGAATTTTCTTTTTCAGTCATTGAACGGTTGATTCACCCAACAATGAAAATTCTGCCATTAATTACTCACCCTCACTTTGTTCCAAACCAATTTCTATCATATTTTGGAATGAGCAGCTGAAAGTAGTTAATTGAAGTTCATTGATAAATGCATATATATATATATATATAGCATTATTTTTGAAAGCATCCTCATTTCACAGAAGTTTTACACAAGTGTCTAAAACTTTAAACAGTACTGTAGCTTTCCAAGTAGGTTTTTTGAAGCATCTTGGAGACATTGCCACAGTTCTTCTGGAATTCACAAAACTTACAGAACATAGAACAATTGGTCCTTTATATTAGGTGGCCTTAAACACCATACATATATTTAAATTAAGAATTTGGTACAATGCACTTATTGTGTAAATATGTTTTTACATTTTACTTCTATTCAAAATATAATTACATCTGTAATTAACTTCTGTATGACAATATGACCATAATAAGTATTAAACACATTGTTTTCCACAACACAAGAACATTCTGAACATGTTACAGTATTAGGGGTGTAACGATGTGCATATTCATATTAAACCGTTCGGTATGAGGCTTTCGGTTCGGCAAAAAAAAAAAGAGAGAATAAAGTATGTAAAATATAATGTCTTCAGTGTTACTGTAACAGTTCAGCTGGAAGTGCCATCAAGATTCATATGTAATTCATTGTGTGTTTGTCTCTGTTATCCATCCCAGGACTCTTATTGTGAACTTGTATTCTTGCCTGGATCGTTCTGGATTTTCTGTTTCTGACCCTGCCTACCCCGGATATTCGCTCTTGTCTCTGCTCCTTTGGATACTGTTCCGATCATCTGACCATTGCCACGCTACTGGATTATTATCTCATCTTTGCCTTTGATGTGCCTGTATGCTGTTTTCGACCCTGCTTGTCTCTACCCTGACTTGTGTGAATAAAATAGTTTGCACATGGATCCACACGCCTCTGTCTCCCCTTGTTACAGAATCTGCCAAAGCGACTTTTCACAGCATCATCGGTCAGGTATGGACCCCATGGAACGGCTCATTTAATTTAAACAGAACCAGCTGTCAGTTGACTTACTCAGGTTCCGTAAGATGAGAACTTTTTAAAGACTGTATTTTCGTCGACTGAACGAACCCGTGAAATCCGAGCTACACGAGGGGGGGTTTCCCTGCAGCCTCCTGGATTTCATGGCTTCATAGACTCTTTCTAGCCGAGTTGTCACTCCCTGTACAGTCTTCAGAGGAGGTGAGCAATCCCGAGTCTCTGCACAAGATGGCTGCCGATCCCGAGTCACTGAGACTGTCAAGCAACTGTCTTCAGCCATCATGGGCGTCATTCCAGTGTATCCTGGTGTCATGAGTGCTGGATATGAAGACATCAAGGCTTTCCCGAGGTATCTAAAGTTGATGTCCAGTGTAACGGACCCCTCGTTGAGATCAGTAAGGGCAGCTGGTGTGACCAGGGTTCCTGCACAGGCCATTTTAGAGACTATCTTCAGTGCTTTCTGTGATGGCGGTTGCCATTCCCAGTGTGTGGGCCGCACATTGCACTCCAGAGATCTTCTCAGCCCAGAAACCTGCTCCAAAACCTCATCTACCCTCAAGTGTGCTCCAGAGGCGTCGTCGGATCAAGGTTTTGTCGTTGAACTCCATTGTGATCCTGATTTACAGTGGCCAAATCCACCAGAGCCAGTCTGTGATCTCAATCCGCTATGGCCTGACCCGCCAGAGCCTGTCAGCGATCCTGATTTCTCCTGGGTTCTGCCAGTGACTGCATGACTTCCAGATATGTTGGTTCCGGCTGTAGAATCTCTGGAGGTTTCGCTAGTGGCTGCACAGTCGTGGAAACTCGGGAGTTTCTGCCAGTGGCTGCACAAACCCCTAATCTTTCTGTGATAGCCTTGGACATATCTCTGAAACCTGTGCCCTGTCCTGAACCAGCCATGGAGGTCTTTTGTCCAACCCCGAACTGGCCGTGGAGATCATGGAACTCTTGACTGGACCCGCCCCGACTACGAGAACTAGCGGCAACCCACTGGACGCAGGTACGATCTCTGTCTCCCCTTGTTACAGTTTCGCTCAACAAGGCAGCGCAATCGACGGGACAGGCAACGTGCTGTCTGCCCCTCCTACCCCCAAACAGACGAGAACTAGAAACATGTGCATTACAAACTATCCAGCATTCAGGTAGACATTGCCAACAGATTCGAACAGGGCAAAACAATTGATCGGTAACAGTGATCTGTACTTTTATAGCCACAAATTTTAATGTGTTACACCGTTACACCCCTAATATCTATATCTATGATTTTCCTTAAAATTTAAGTTTTAAACTTTTTATTTATTTTAATTAGTTTGATAAGTAAAGTCATATGTATTTCTAATATGTTGTGTAATTCATTTCTGTCATAATTTGTTCAAGTTAAACCGAATTCTATTTTGGCGGTTTGCCATAAAAATACTGAGGCTTTATAGCAGTTTTTTGAGCTCTGTTAATCATAGATAATAATCCACATGCCCAACTGAGTAAGCACACAGCCCTACACTAAAAAAAAAGGTTAGTCTCTGCAAACAATTTATTTACATTAAGCTAGTCAAAAGTTAGTCAGCTAAATTTACTTAAATTTATCTAAAATAAATTGATTTCGACTACTTACATTAAAAATCTTTTATACATTAACTGAATAATTTTTCCCCAGTGTATTTTTTCATTCGACTTTTGTCAACATTGTAGCAGGCTATCTGTATTCCTCTGACTTGACTCTGTGTTTTCCTCGTGTTAGAATCACTCTGTATGCCCTCTTGACAGCTGAAGCCAGTCTGTGTCTCTGTTTAGCACTCGTCCATCTCTCAGCGGCAGCTTGTGTTTATATTGTACAGCAGCAGGCACATATTGTTGGCGGAGAGGAGCCATGAGCAGCAGATGGTGTGTTTCTCTCTGATGGTGACACGACACGGGCCCGACGCTCCGCTAATGCTGCGTTCTTCCCATGACGCATCAGTCTCCGCTAAAATCATGTATATCTGTGTGTGAAAGTTCTTGGGATGCATCCTGTGTAAATAAAGCTAAAATATAATAATAAATCTAAATATAAATAAATAAAGCTCACATATTAAACGTTGCAATTGGTTGTAAGATGCATGCTGTACAGTATGTCTTTAATCTTTTTGATTGAGCAGCTGGATGTAAAAGCGTAGCCTATACATTTCAAAGTAAGAGTCCTTGTGTATTGGGTGATAGTTTTTTTTTTTTTATGAATGTCCTTCATTGTACAGAATTTTATTTTTTGGTCATTAATATTATTTTAGTTCCCATAGTTCTTTCATCTTTTAAAATGAGCAGCTAAAAGTAAAACGTGGACATTTCAAAATAAGACGATTTCAGTCTTGTGTTTAAAAGTCAAGCATTTTTGTGTCCTGGCAATTATTGGTATTTTAATCACACAATAAGCAGTATCTGACATTTAAATTAATGTATTTTAGTTTGATCATTATTGGTACAATAATATTTCTATTGCCTTTCTTTAAACGTGTTATCAAATCAGCAAAATTCAATATTAATAGATCTCTGCTTTAGTATATGAAAACAAACCAGTTTCAGCAAACACAGAATGAAATGTGTTGAGCATTTAAACTCTGTTATCCCATTTTGCCACTGAATGTGCCACAGCCTGTTTAATTAAGTAAATTAATTCAAAATACTTTATTTATTTTGAGATTGTATGGGTTTGTTTATGATGCAGGTCTTACAAAGTGTTACATTTGATTTTAAAACTCAGCAGAAATGCAGTTGTGAAATGACATAAATGAAAGCGCTGGACATTGTTTATTGGTTAGATCACTGCATGAACAGCATTTATTGTACTGTGATTTGTGATGTACTGACATTCTGCTATTTATTCAATTTCAAAATTCTAATTAATGTCCCTGTACTAATAACATATGCATATAATGAACTACCACCCTAACCATATGAAACAGTCACATGCATGTGCAGTAAACAGGTCTATTGTTTCCTTACACTCTGGGGCTATTTTAGGGAATTCCGCCTGCTTTGGCCTACCAAAATTAAAAAGCTTCCCATACCCACATGCAGAGATGTATATACAAAAGATTGGCATCATTTTAAAGGAAACCTTTTGAAATGACATAAAACACTGTTGAAATTGATTACAATTATTGTATATATTGTCTGTGTTATAATAAAGACAAAAAAAAGAGGCGCTTTTTATTTTATTTTTGTAAACTGAAATTTGAAAGTGTATAGTTCAGGCCCTGAGTGCCTCAGCTCCCTGCAGACAATTTTATTTGTTTCCAACACATGCCAGCAAGCACAGGCAAAAGTGTGTGTAAATGTATTTCATATCACAATCTATGCAAGAGTTATTCTATTCCAACTGTAGGGAAGAATAAAACCATTTTTATACAATTTCCGCCTACCCAAATTTCTCTCCAAGTTTCAAGTCTCCCCATACCAACATACAGTGGAATAAATGCAATATCTTGGTGTCATTTTAAAGGAAACCCAAAAATTATATAAAACAACTGCTGTAAGTGATAAATATTATTATATATGTTCCTATAATTATATAAATCCTAAAATGAACCATGTCAACACAATAGTTACACAATTGTACAATTGTTTCAATTGTGTTACAGTAGAAAACAGAGATTCTAAGCTTTCAAATGGTACTGTGACATTGACTGGCTATGGCTAGCAGAGTCTTGACTCACCCGGGTTTGTGCAGGTCGTGGCAGCCGGACAGGGCAGTTGACCAGACGTCGATCACACTCCTCATCCGTAAGGTGGGTTTTACCGATCTGCATGGGTTCCGGAGGTGTGTAGGACGACCCTGAAGGACTGGCTCGGGCTGTGGCTGGTTGGCGTGTCCAGCGTGAGCGCCTCAAGTTGTCCAGTTGAATGGCCAGCTCCATGAGTTGTTCAAAGGACCTCCCCTCGTCCCAGCAGGCCAGTTCTGACTGTAGTTCCTGGCTCAGTGCCTTCCGGTAGAGAGCCTTCAGGGGTTCAGGGGGCCAGCTGGTCTGTGCTGCCAGGGTGCGGAAGCGAATGGTGAACTCTGCAGTGGTGCTGAGGCCTTGCTTGAGCGTCAGAATCTCCTCACTGGGTTTGCGGCCTTCAGAGGTATGGTCAAACACCGCACGGAACTGGCGAAGGAAAGCAGTGTAACCAGTGAAAGTCATGCTCTGTCCCTCCCAGAGCGCGGTTGCCCATTCCAGTGCCTTACCAGTCAGGAGGGAACAGATGAGGGAGACCTTGCTGTCGTCATACGGGAAAAGGTTGGGTTGGCGCAAGATGTAGATGCTGCATTGCATAAGAAATCCCTTGCACTTCCCCGGGGTGCCATCATATTTCTCGGGCAATGACAAGCGTGGCGTGGCCGGAAACCGGGGCTGGAGCTGGTGGAGTGGAGGCCACAGCCGGTGTATTGGCGGGACCCTGGGCGAGCACGGTGACAGCGGCACTCAGCGTCTGGACAGAGGTGTTGAGCGTGAGGAGTGTCTGCCCCATTTCTCAGCTGCTGGCCCTGGATCCGCTGGATCAGAGTCTGGCGAAGTTTTCTGTGACATTGACTCAGATGACGATTAATCCATAAGCAGGATGATTATTTATATCGTAGTCGTACAGGCAAGGTAGTAAACAGGGCAGACAGTGCAATGAAGACAGAACTAAGACAGTACCGGAAATCAGGCGGGAGGTTGGGGAAACAGGCAATGTTCAGAGTCCAAAATCCAGGCAAGGGTCGGGGTACAGGCGGGAATCAAGGTCGAAAAACAGTCCAAATCAAGTCCAGGTAATCCACAAATAATCCACAAGGAAAGCGCTCAGAAATGGCGAAACAAAACTTCGCGCTGCGTTCGGTTTGAACGGCGCCTTTTAAATGGCAATAGAGCGCGAACACAGCGTGGAAGCTTCCGGGGTGCGTGGGCGAAAAGAGTCCGGGTCCCGCTGATGGCGGTCAGACGGAGCCACAGAGGACCGCCCTGTGACAGGTACCACATATGGGGTTATTGGTGCACACAAAGGGTTAAAAATTAAAGGCACAATTTAAATAGGTAACCCTTGAAGAAACTGTACGCTTCATTTTAATTACAGCTTCTCAGTCAAACTCCAACAGCAGCAAATGATTAATCATAAACTGAACACTGGCAGTCATTTAATTGCTTCATCTTTTTTTTTTTTTTAAGTTTCTGAATGTTAACGCTTGTTGCCATTAGACTTGAAAAGTGCTTTTTTTCTCTGTTGTTCGGAAATTGTTTCTTCTCGCCTCAAATAATTACCCAAGAAACAATGATTAGTTCATACACAAGAGCTTGCAGGTCAAGCTTTTGCTGTCGTATTGAAATTGGTATCGACTGAAGCGGTTGTTCGTTTTGTGCTATTAATGTCAGATGAAATTAACATCGACTGTCTTAACTTTAATACTTGTTCCTGGTCTCATTCTAAAGAAGATGCTGATCATTCTTCACTAAAATGTTTTTCTTTTACTTTCTTCAGAAGTTTACCACACAAGCTGTAAACAAATAACCGAACAGCTGCTGTATGTTGGATGTTGTAGCTAATGCATCTTTTCTAAAACATTTCCAATAGTGAACACAGTAATTTCATGCTCATCCTCCGGTCGTACAAGATGAGTTTGTTTATTCATCAGATCTGGAAGACCCGAAGATGAGCACATGTTAAGCTAACGTTCATTTACATCTGTTCTATTCCTCTAAAGTCTGTTTGCTAATGGTAAATTTGAAAAGGGATTCGTAGAGATGCTCTTGAGGCTGAATTTGACCCTCACAGAGCTTAATTTTTCAGTCTCCATTTGGCCTCTACATTACATTCATCTTCTTTGACTCCGGAGCCCACTGGACTTAATTAATGAAGGGTTTGAGGAAGATGAAGTTCAAAGCAGCAACGTCACACCACTATCACAGAATATCAGGAGCCTGTTTGAAGTGTATGCAGGCTCTTCACCTCTTCTCCCACCGGACTCGATTTTTGCTCTCAGTAACTCATCCACCGCTCTCAGAGCTCCAGCCGTGGTCCTGTGGGAAAGAGCCTTTTGATTCCTCACGATCCCTTCAACCACCTCCGCAGGCAGTCTGTAAACCTCGCTCATGTCTCTGCCTCCTCGTGACAAGCGGCAAAGCATCGGGCCACAGGAAAGCACAGATGAAAGCTGCAGGCCTTCAGAAGTGGTCAATATCAGACCTCTGAATATTCTTCAAACAGCATCTGCTCTGGTAATCAATAGGGAAATATATAGTCCTGACGGTGTTTTAAAATGCATCTGGAGGTTATTTGTCACACTTCATAAAGCCAAATTTGAAACATTCTATGTGTAAAATGACCAAATTCAATATATTTTGAAATATAACTCCACAGTGACAGCAGAAAAAAAGTGGTTTAAGGGGATAGTTTACAATAACACGATCAGTTTTGTTTAAACTTTAAAATTATGCAAATACTTGAATATATATATAAAAAAGCAATTTAGGAAACAATTTCAATTCAGAAATTGCTAGTAAAATTGCTAGTACAGTAATTACAAAGAAACAGAAACCAGCATGTGTTAATTTAATGAAATTAAATTAAACATGACATTTTGAGAGTCTGAAATAGTATTAGAACACTGAAATTTTAAATTTACATTAATTTATGACAATAAATTATAACTTTCTAAAAGTGAATATATTGAACTAAGTAGTATGTAACCACAGTGTAAGTACATAGTATTTATATATACCATGTTTGTGTAATTACACGTGTAACAACCCTCAAAATGGTACATGTACAAATGTGCACTTTTTGGTAAAGACTTGCACAATGTCTTACACTTTATATAAAGTAATGGATAAATTCTAATGGATTTACTGTATAATTATTTTGAGCAGCGGCCAGTAAGTTAGGCTTTACATATAAATCAACCCAGTCTCACAGCAGTTTATGATATAGTCACAAAATTTAATCATTATACGGCATTTGACCATTGCATTGGATTAAGTTCATTCTCTTGTCTCTGCCGTGATTACTGTCTGCCGGTGTTTAAGACTGTCTCTTTACCGAGAGCCTAAATAAACCCTTTTTGCATATGAACTCGAACGTTTCACGTCCTCATTTGTGACAGTGTTAAAACTTCAGTCACTGTGCAATTACCTTTTTCATATTAATGTTGCTGCAAACACATTTCTGCTTTTAAATTTGTAACATTGCTGTGTTCATATTGCAGTATACAGTCTGGCGGTTGTGGTGGTGAGAACTTGCTCAGGTGCAAGACTGTCTTTTATCTTGTTTGTTTGCAGCTTTTCTGAGCTGTTAATTGGTTATAGGACACTCATAATAACCGAACTGGACAGTGGACAAACGTTTCCTCGACAAGGCAGATCCTGCAGCTTTTTCCTGCAGAGGCTCAGGTTGGGATGTACACACTGAGGGGTTTTATTGGTGAAAGGATCTTAACACCTGTTTTTGATGTGAAGAAATGCGGTAAGTCGTTTACAATGTGCAGATGTACAACAACCAATCAGAGGTCTTGATCTAAAGTGTTTTGTTATGGTTTAGTTTACCCGATTTTGACGTGAGCATGAATGCACCACAAATGTTTATTGTGGGAGATGTGGGATATTTTTTTTGGACATTGTCGTATGGTTGCTCTGTTCTTGATCTGTCCCCACTCGTTTTTCTCCTTTCATTCAGATATACATACAGTATGGCCAGCCTGTACCTGGTCAAACGCCGGTGTAACTACACTAGCCTTGGAGAAAATGGTTGTTCTTCTGCTTGAACTTGACAAGTGATTAATAGCATCCAAAATAAAAGTTTGTTAAAATAATATGTATGTGTACTGTGTTACTGTACATAGTATATATTTTATGAATATTTACATGTCTATATGCATTTTATATATTTATGTTATTATATTTTATATTTAAATATTTATATTTATTTAATATATTCACATATTTTTCCTTGAATATATACACATGCTTGAATGCATTTATATATACACAATACATATACACTGCACACACTCATATACTATGTAAACAAACTTTTATCTAGGGTGCAATAATCAGTTAAAAACAACAATATATTAAAATTAAATATAAACAAATATTTTATTGTTAATGCTATGAAAATAGCCTAAAATGCCAATATACTACATTAGCAATATTTAAATTTCACTGTATTTTATATAATCATTTTCTAATTTTAAGTTTTAAATTTACTGTGAAATGTTTAAATATTTTTTTTTACTTCTGTAAAGCACTCTAAATTACCATAGTGTATGAAATGCTTTGCCTTTGTTTGTCAGGATCTTTAGCATCAACTCTCTCTCTCCCGTCTCTTCCTCAGCCTCTATCCTCATTGGTCTCAGACTTTATCTAGTGGTTCTTTGGCGGTGGAGATCAGCTGCTATTGGTTCTCCCACAACAGCTAATCTAGGCTACACTAAAGGCACTGTCAACTGGCTTGTGGCCCAGCAGAATTCCAGTGAAGGCTTTTTTTCCACCCAGATGACTCCATATCTAAGTAGAGTTTTGTTTCTCAGGACACTGTGCTGGCTCTTCATGCTCTCTCTCAGTACTCAACTAAAGTGTTCAGCTTGGAGGGCTCCAGCACTGTTATTGTACAGTCCTCAGTGGGCTGAGGAGACTCTGTATCTATTGTTTACACGGTCATCAAGGATATGCAGCTAGAATGTGGGCATCCATGCAGTATTTTCAAAAGTCTCAGTTTTCGACCTTGAAAACACTGGATTAGTGTCAGTTTCTACAACATCCCAACACGTGTTGGACAGGACATTGAGTGTTTAAGCGAAGGTGACTAAAGACTGAAAACTGCCTCAATCTCATGCTGAGGCTCACGGTGAAATAAGGACAACTTTGACATTGTCTTGAAACCAGGAGCCGGTTGAAAAAAGTGTTTAGACTACTCTTAAAGGAGTAGTTCACTTCGAGAACTAAAATTTACTGAATGTACCCACCCCCTTGTCAGCTAGGATGTTTATGTCTGTCTTCAGTCATAGAGAAATTGAGCAAAACATTTTAGGATTTCTCTCCATATAATGGACTTTTATGGTGCCCGAGTTTGAACTTTAAAAATACTGTAGGATCTCAGCCCGGTTTAAGAAGATTCTTATCTAGTGAAAAATAATGTTGTTTTTCAAGATTTTGAAAAAGAACTCTTTTCAGCAAAAAACTGAACAGTATTTATATTTTTTTTGTACCTCTTATACACCACAACCTCCGACTGTCCTCAGCTCATGCACAACATTCAGTGAGTGACGCGTCAAAGTGCTCTGGCACATAATATTTTAAACATAGATATAGACGTAGATCCTTACGTATCATGGCCCATAGAAACAGTCATTAATGAGGCATCTATGTGCCAGCATCACGCCAATCTTTTCTTAACACCTCAATGTATCTCCATGAGCTGCAGGGTTGAACTTATTTTAGTCTGTCTGTTTTTTTTTGACTCTCAGAGCTTTGGATCGTTTGGTACCCATTGAGTTGCATTATATGACTGACAGACTGCAATGGTTTGGTTTGGATAAAAAAAAAATTGTTCGTGTTTTACTGAAGAAACAAAGTCACATACATCTTGGATGCCCTGGAAATAAGCAGATAAAATATATTTTTTATTTTTATCCCTTTGAACTTCATTTTGGAAGTCCAAACTCGTGGGCACCATAGAAATCCATTATATGGAGAGAAATTCTGAATATTTTTTTTACAAACAATTTCTTTATGAGTGAAGAAAGAAAGACGCAAACCCTTGAACTTGGCATTGCAAGTGCCATGATACAGGACTGGGGGTGTTTTTTTTATTTCTGAAATGTGCATTACATCTGTTTCATGGTAAAGAGCAGCAGAAATATCCTGCCTGGGTCTTAAAGAGTGACATGCAGGTTTGGAGCGACGTGACAGAGAGTAAATAATGACAGAAGTTAGTCTCCTGCAGCGTTCTGACACTGATGTACTGTAGTTGTCATGTAAAGCAGAAGGTGTTATCTGTGTAATTGGTGCCGGCTGTAGTTTTAACACAGGCTGACGTCTCAGACATGTCTGAAGTTTACAAGGTCTCGTAATGAGACGCTGATTGTGTTCTGTGCTGCTGACAGGTTCAGCTGATGTCTCTGTTAATGTGGCGCAGGTAAAAGGAAAGAGAATTACAGTCAATTAAATGTCAAATGTCACTGACAAGCCTTTATCGTGTCACACACGTGTGTCTCTGGTTTCATCTAGTCACTGCTTTAATAAGCAATAGAATAAATAGTCGCAGAATTACAGAGAACTCATGTTTGTCATTTCAATGCATATTAATTACATTTTTTTAAGTTTTTTGACAAGCCAAAAAATCATTTGCCACGATATGTTATAATTGTCACGCCCAGCTGGAGCTATGAACTAGAGACTATGTGTGATACTCCAGCTTTCTATGTACTCTGTGTTTTGTCTGTCTTCATTACCGGACTTCCCAGTATGCACCTCTCCCCTCACCTGTATAAATACCAGTCTGTTTGTTTGTCTAGTCACGGATCATTGTCTTTCTGTTATGGTGTCAGTGTTTTCGTCAACCCTGTGTTTTTTCCTGTTTTTCATTCTCTGTGTTTCTTTCTGTTTGGATTACCTGTTGCTGACTTCTACCTGTTCCTGGATTACTGCCTTAGCCTCGCCCCACAGACTCTGTTTACCCTGGTATTTCGACCCTTTGCTCTGTTTATCGATTACCCTTCTGCCTCTGCCTCTTACAACGCTGTTTGCCAGTCCTGATGTTGATTGTATGACCCTGAGCTGGAATAAATTCCCTTTTCACTTGAACTCGCACGCTTCACGTACCTCATTGTCACAGAATGATCCGTCCACCAGAGTTCAGTAGTGTAACGAAGCACTGGAGTCAGTCGGATCCATGAGCAGCGTTGGTTATTAGCAGAGTCAAAAACAGGCAAAGGTCAATACACAGGCAGACAGTAGTATAGGGGCTAGACAGAATCAGAATCGTTAACCAGGCAAAGGAATCAGGGGAGGCAGCGAGAATCAAAGTCCGAGAATACAATCCAAAACAACAACCAAAAGAGTAATCCAGAAAATGCTCAGAAATGTTCGCTAGGCAAAACAAGACTTCGCGAAGTTTTAGAGTTCCATCTTTGGTTTAAATAGGCTAGATAATAACAAACACCTGGCGCCGGAATCAGCCAAGGTGCATGGGTAAAAAGTGTCCGGGTGGGAAACATCAGAATTCCGGCGAAGGTTCCCGCTGCTGAGTAACGGAGAGGGCCACAGAGGTGCGATTTGTGACAGAGCCCCCCCCTGCGAGCGGCTCCTGAAGCGAGTATTCTGGCGACGCCGGGGTCTACAGCGTGGACGAGGTGCTGGCTTGTCCGGGTGGTTTTGATGGAAGACGTTGGTCAGAGCTGGGTCAAGGATGTCGTTGGAGTTCACCCAGGATCTCTCTTCTGGGCCGTAGCCCTCCCAGTCCACCAGATATTGTAGCATCCTTCCCCGGCGCCGGGAATCCAGAATCTCGTTGACCTGGTAAATCTCGTTGGGTTCTTGAGCCAGGGGAGGGG
>JAUYWG010000021.1:1015161-1037016 GCA_034779775.1 Enteromius afrohamiltoni | reverse complement strand
AAAAAAAAGAAATCTTTGCATCAACAGAGAAAAAAGAAGTTCCTTCGCCAAGTTCAAGCTCTCTTGTCCGTCATCATCTGGGCCATTGACAGCGTGGGCTCGCGGGTTCGGCAGCCTTTCTAAAGGCTGCGACAAGCCAAACTTTTGCTCGCCACTGAGGGACCTCATCCCTGAGTGCACCCGGTGCCGCGTGAGGTCCTCCCTGGGCAACCGGGCTGCACTAAAAGAGCAATTCTTTCACTATTTCATAGGCATTCCTCGGGATGTCTATGCGACCGTGCGTTTCTGGGTGCAGAAGTTTCCTCACCTCCTCAGATGGGCACGATCGTTGTCTCACATGCTTGGGTTGGGAGCATGAAGCAGCGCTCGTGGATGAGTCAAGCGTTCACTGCGGGGGCATGTCCATCGCTACATTGAGGTGGCGCCTCTCATTCCTCTCCCTGTGAGTTCTCCCCGTGGTCCGGTGAGCCGTAAACACTTGTCCCATGGGCCTGGTTACAGCTCCCCAACCCTTCGTGGTGGTTGATACGGACAGTACGCCTCGACTATGTGATTCAGTTCGCCAGGCGCCCGCCCAGGTACAAAGGCATTCTCTATACCCGTGCTCACTCAGACACGGATGCAGCTGTCCGCAATCGAGTCTGTCCCTCCAGCCGAGATGAAGTCTGGGTTTTACGGTCCTTACTTCAACGTGCCCAAAAAGAGCGGTGGGCTGAGACCAATCCTGGATCTCAGAGCCCTGAATCGGCTCAATTCAAGATGCTCACGCCGAAGCGCATACTAACATGCATCCAGCACCAGGATTGGTTCACAGCCATAGACCTGAAGGATGCGTACTTTCATTTCTCGATCATGCCCCTTCTGTGGTTTGTGTTCGAGGGTCAAGCATATCAGT
This sequence comes from Enteromius afrohamiltoni, assembly GCA_034779775.1. NCBI lineage: Eukaryota > Metazoa > Chordata > Actinopteri > Cypriniformes > Cyprinidae > Enteromius > Enteromius afrohamiltoni. Next base: position 1,036,121 of record JAUYWG010000021.1, on the reverse strand, counting down.
ACAAGGTTCTCCCTGGTTTGACCTGTCCCTGTCTCCCAGAGTTTTTACCATACTCGTGGAGGGGTCTCTGTCTGCCTTATGGCAGTTGGGCATCCGCATCCTCAACTACCTTGATGACTGGCTGATAATAGCCCACTCGCGAGAGTTGCTGTGTCAGCACAGGGACATAGTGCTACGGCAACTCAGCTACTTGGGCCTTCAGGTCAACTGGGAGAGGAGCAAACTCTGGCCAGTGCAGAGGTTCTCTTATCTCGGTATGGAGCTGGACTCGGTGACTGCCCGCCTCACAGGGAGCGCGCGCAGGCCATGCTGACATGTCTGAGATCATTCAGGCACAAAACATTTCAGAGGCTCCTGGGGCATATGGCAGCCGCAGCCATGCTGCTGGGGCTCCTCCATGTGAGACAGCTTCAGCATTGGTTACAAGACCGAGTCCCGAGATGGACATGGCACTGCGGTACTCTCTGGATTGGCGTTTCCCCGGAGTGTCGCCGCCTATGCAGCCCGTGGACAGACCTTGCCTTCCTGCAGGCTGGAGTACCCATGGGACAAGTGTCCAGGCACATTGTGATACACACGAATGCCTCCTCCATGGGTCGGGGTTCTGTGTGCAACGGGCAAGACAGGTGCTTGCCTGCTTTGGCACATCAACTGCCTCAAGTTGCTAGCCATGCTTTTGGCCCTTCTTCGCTTCTGACTGATGTTGCTCCACAAGCACGTGCTCGTCCGGACAGACAACATTGCAACTGTAGTATATATCAACAATCAGGGTGGTCTACGCTCCTGCTGCATGTCGCAACTCGCCGGCCATCTGCTCCTGTGGAGCCAGACGCGGCTGAAATCGCGGCTTTCACTGCAGTTTACCCACCCTGGAGAATGCCCCTTTCTAGCATCACAAATGTATCTTGAATATAAATATGGGAATGGTTATTAGATGCAGATGAGGTCAAGCATAAAAAAAGCTGTTGTTGCGTCATGTATGGTTATTTCAGAGAGTGGAATAAAGGTCATGCATGTTCATGCAATCTTCCATTTTCATAAAAAAGCAGTGTTCATGTTCAGAATTAAACAGCTCCTGTTTCTTTTATCCTCTGAAGGTTAATGACAAAAATCCCTGCAATTATAATGCAATTCTTTTTAACAACTCACAAATTTATAATGTAATTTTGTATACAGATCTATATATTGAATATATTATAGACTGCACAATTACATAAACTATGGGTATAATGACTGATATGGTGGAAGACAATTCATTAAAAAATAAAGCATGTACACAAACTCAAATTGGAAATAAAACTTTGCAATTTGAAAAATAAATCAATCAAATCTATATGTGGGTAAAAACCCTATATATATTTTTATATTTATCTACAGTTTTTTAACTCAGTAAATGTAACAGAATAACAATTAAATTACAAACATATGCAATATTAATTCTCATGTTTTTTGTAACCTTTAAATAAGATTATAATCACAAGACAATTGGACATTTTAACTTTATCAGAATATTCTTAGAATATTAATTTTCTCAGAATTGTCACAGTTGTGCATTGGCAAAGTACGGAAAGAGTCGTTGTTGTAAATAAACATAGTTTAATCGCCACAAAGTAGACAAAAGAAGGAGCAGATTAACATACTTAACATTGACCATGACAGACAAAGACTGGTACACAGGGTTCAACTTAAGTAGGGAAAACAATCAACGTAAATGAGGGAGACACACCTGAAAGGAATACGTAATTAACGAAAAGTAGGTCACAAGGAAAGCACATGGGGAAAAAAGACAACAAGGAACATAAACAAAACATGTGACTGTTACATTTCGCCCCCTCCCGAGTAGGCGTGTCCCACACCGTAAATAACAACAGAAGAGGGAGTGCGGTGAGACAGAAAAAAAAGAAAACAAAAAAAACACAAAAGAGTTCCATGCTGAAGGTGGGAGAAGCCAGTGCGTCATTAGGAGCAGGATGAGACAGGTGATGGCCCAGTGACAAGTAAGATTGAGGCCCCAGGGTGGAGTTGATGGCGGGAGGAGCGCTTCAGCAGAGCGAGATTCATCCGCCGCCGCTGAATGGCAAGTCAACAAACGGGCATCACGGGTGGTCGGTCGCTCACCTGCAGCGCGGGGAAGGTCAAGTGCTCGAGGATCTCCTCCAGCGAAATCCTCTTCAAACTGTTTTGGTCTGTCATTCTGTCACCCTTGTGCATTGGCAAAGCATGGAAAGAGTCGTTGTTGTAAATACCAAGGGTCCCGATCCACTGTGGCCGTCCAGGAACTGTATCCTGCCTGGGAGGCCTTCTTGAGATTCTGCCTATGTCTGCCTCTCGGGCACCCACCCCCTTGTTTGCTGCCCTGTCGGCACGAGGACACGCTTTCTGGAGGGGGGCGTTATGTAACATTGTCTTGTCCCATGTGCTGTTTTGTTTTTGTTTTATTCTATTCTACACGTGCTGAGCCTTGTTTTTACCCCACCCATCTCGTTAGTGTTTCACTCCCTTCCAGCTGTGTTTCCAGGTGTCTTCTATTCTGTCGTTTCATTATGTGTTCTTATATTCCGTGCCTTTGTGAGTGTTCAGTGTCGGTCGTTGTTTGAATATATCTGTTATTGTCACTGCATATTCTTCAGCTACCGTGTATCTCTTCATGTTTGATTAAAATCACAATTCTGACTTTAACTCATAATTCTAAGAAAATAAATCAGAATTGTGATATAAAAATTATGAAAAGATGCAATAACCTTTTAAATTTTTTTAAAATGGGCTTCCATATTAAAATAGCTAAAACAAAAAAAGAAAGAAAGAAAGTAAAATAAACTTAAATAAAAATGCATAAAAACTAGAGATAATAATAATTGTATTGATAATAAATAATATAAATGAGAAAATGCACCACTAATTTAAAAATCTTTTTACTAAAATGACTGTCAAAAATGCTCAAATTTAAAAACAATCGTTAAAACATTATTTGTGATGTGAAATCAACATATGCTGAAATCTCTGAGAATCTGTGTTTATATGAACCCCAGCATCACTGGACACATTAGAGCTAAATCAAAACAAAAAAAATTGGATTAGCAGTCATGTCATTTTTTGTTTCATTCATTTGTTTCAACCCCATTTCCAGATCCAGAGAACTACAGTAAAGGCTGGACACTGTACAATTCAAGCACATGCAATATTTATGATTCTCAGACCTCTCAATGTAATCTCACCTAAAAACGACACAGAGCATCAAACCTCTATTAGAATTTAATGCATTATTTAAGACACAATCACTGAATCTTTTCATTCATGCAGAGAAACAGTCTCCATGTGAGTTATATAAAACACATTACATAAGCAACATGCAGCATTAGCATTTCGTCCAGCACAAAACCATCCCTGCCCCATGTGCTGAAGCCACCATAGAATATTCATAAGTACAGCATTTATAGCAACTCAGCGGCATTTCTCTGCTGTGTGTTGATGATCTCAGGACTCGCAACACATTCTCACTCCCAACTCGTCAACATTTTGATTCTTGGTCAAGACCATTTTGCGTTGCTTTTTGACAATCAAGGTACCCCTCAGGTCCTCCATTCTTTTAAATAGGAAACACTTAGCGTCAATCAACATGCAGACAAGATCATTTTATCGTCATAATTAAAAGATATATTGGGTAAAAACAATGGCATTATTGCATACAGTGTATATGTAGGAGTGTGATTTTTCAACGTAAACAGTCAATACAGTTTTATTTAAATTATATTATTTACACATATCATTTTACACTAAACCTACCATCTGTCAATAAAACACAAGATATAGCAGGCAGTTAAAACCACCGTCATGATTTATTTGAAAAATATGAATATTCCAAGTCTTGTGATGCAAAACGATTGATTTGTGAGAGTGTACGTCTTGAGCACGTCTTCCGTGTACTTCCTGTGTGCTGCTGCTATTTTAAAAAAAATATCGCTTCCTTACATCAACATTGGTTGTGAAATCTCTTGCTCTTGTGCATCTCGTGACCGAGGACCCTTCATGTCGAAAAGTGACTACAAAGGGGTAACTTGATCATCAAAAAGCGACGCAAAATGGTCTTAACAAAGCCTCAAAATGTTGGCGAGTTGGGAGTGAGAATGTGTTGGGAGTGTGGCACTGCACTGTGTCTGATTGGTCGATGTTTACAGGGCTCCTGATTGGTCATTAACTCACAATAGCTGCATAATTACCCACTAGAAGTCATTTCAAAACACTAGGGATGGGTATCATTAAGGTTTTAACAGTATTACTTTATCGATACCACTTATCGATTCAGTAATGGATTTAACGGTACTCTTATGGGTACTTTTTGTTGTGTGTTTAATATTTAAAAATGATGTAATAATGAAAAAAACTAATTGAGAACAAAATTAACAACACTTAATTTTTTTAAAATAATTTTTTGTAAAATACTAATCTGTAATAATAATCACACCAGTGTTTGAGCAAATATTACACAAACAACTGATTGTAAAACAAATAAATGAACAACTATTTTCCTGAAAAAGAATGCAGGTAAGCTGCAAGAGGACTAACCACTTTTAACCATTTAACTGCAGCCTTAACCAAAAAAGTTGCTAAATGCAGCTAAACAATAAGCTGTGGCTAATGTTTGTTTCATTAGAACACATTCACATAAATGAGTTAACTGTGTTTGGGATTAAACGTAATAAAAGTTTGGAACCTCTTGCAGTGCACACTAAATAATGTGGATGTATTTCATCACTACAAATTAATTTTTATGTAAGCTCTGCTTAATATCTTAATTTCCCCATTTTTACTATAGCTACTGCAGAAAAGAATACTCTAAATATTTATACGACTATTTTTAATGCAACCAAAATCGTTGGTTAAAATTGGAAAATTCAGCTTTGATCACAAAAATAAATGACAGTTTAACATAGATTCACATAGAAAACAGCTATTCTAAATTGTAATAATATTTCATAATTGTCCTGTTTTTGTTTTTGTTGTTGATTATTTTTTGCAGTAAAATTAATGCAGCCTTTGTGAGAAGTAAAAACATGAAATCCCCCATTTTTTAAATCAATGAAAATTTTACATGCACTGTTATTGCGATTTACATGCACTGTAAAGTATGAACATCCAAAAACAGCTCATTACAAACCAGAGCAACATACTTTAATGACCTTCGTGAGCCGAGAACATTAATTAGTAGCTCCTCATCAGAGTCACAGATGCAGGCATCTCCGTTCACTCATATTATTGTGTCATTTCATCCAGCACGCAATCATGTCCCGTTGCTGTTATTGAATATAAAAGCCTCATTGCTGCTCTCCGACAGCTTCTCTATTAATAACATGTCAGAATGGTTGATGGCAATGGAGCTGGTGAGCTGGTTTAGGATCTGTCGCTCAGGTGGAAATATAAGAGCTGCTTTTCATATAAAAGAGCTCAGAGCAGATGGAGGAGAAGCAGATGGGTCTTATGTGTGTTTGCAGGACTTTAGTAGCCATCAGAGAAAGCTTTCGCTCCCAACTTATGGATTGTTTTTTTCTCTAAGTGCTGAATGTATATAAGAGTGCTAATGTAGACCATCTGTTGAGTCCTGCAGAAAAAAACAACAAACCAACAGAATCGAGTAGACCAGAAAAGGAGAAGAAAAAGAGCAGAAAACCAACACAAATCACAAGACTGAAATGCATATTTAGGTTTAATAAGGTTGTGGGAACATTGTGCTAAAACATTAATAAAACATTATTAAAAAGTTTATTGCCCAAACTACTCTGCGTGTATGTAAACACGCCAGTGAAATTCATTGGCATACGCTGATTAGGATCAGCTGAATCCAATCGCAGCGCGAGTATAAATAGCTTTTAGCTTCGTAGTAGCATTAGCTTTTCGCTTCAGAGCCGAGCAGCTCATGCAAACTTTCCTGAGCCATTCTACTCTTGCGATTGACGGAGAAAGGCTGGTGTTACGGCGTAGCAGCGATGGTGGTTCCAGTCGAGTGGCGGTGACATTTGTATTGCATTATCTGCATTTGTTTACTGAGTGGCCATCTTCCCTGTTTGCTTTAGCCTTTTCACAAAAGAGAAAAGCCTAAAAGAGTTGGCTCATGGATGGTACGTCTTTTTAAAGCTTCCTTTAACGAGGAATGTCATACCATCCATGCGCTGTTGGATGTGGCTGTTACCTGGCACCAGCGGACAGTCACAAACGCCGTTTAACATGCCTGGGCATTGAGCATGCTAAAGCGGTGTTCGTGGATGGTGCATGTTCCTCATGCGGGAAGATGACTATCTCGGAATTGCGGAAAAGGCTTACTTACATGACCGGTGGAAAGAGAGTCCGCGTTTCTGGGGCTTGCATTGGCAGCGTCTGTGGAGCTTCTGGTTCCGAAGGGGAGAGGGCTGGCCTTATAGTGACAGTAGGGAACTCTCCTCAGAGAGCGCCTCCTGTTACCCACACTCCGACACTGTTGGAGTCTGCATTTGGGCAGCCTGATCAACCGGAAACGGTGTCAGATGTCACTTTTGGAGCTCCCCCTGATGACCAGATGTCGGTTACTGCATCGGAAGGAGAGTACGGTTCTGGAGATGAGGCATCCGGTACTGGAGGGATGTCCGATGGGTGCTCAACCATACCGGATACAGATCCAGAACTGGTCGCTATGCTTTCCTGGACTGCCAGGGGGATCGGGATTAAGTGGAACCTTAAAAAAACGTCCTGAGCCTTCGATGCTGGATGATTGGTACTGGGGTGTGGCTCGTGCTGAGGTACAGAGACCCACCCCGGTGCCTTTCTTCCCGGAGGTGCATGAGGAGCTTCGTGGAAGGCACCTTTCATTGCCAGGAAGCGAACGAGTGGTTCATCCTCCTTCACCACCCTTGACGGTAGTGTAACGTGGGGTTACACGGGGATCCCCCAGATGGAGAGCTCTGTTGCAATGCAACTGTGTCCGCAGGCTTCTACCTCTTGGCAGGGTAACCTGTCACTCCCCTCCCGGGTCTGTAGGCATTTGTCAGCTCTCATTGATGATGCCTATAAAGCCTGAGGAGAGGCTGTGTCTTCTGTGCACGCCATGGCGTTGTTGCAGGTGCATCAGGCCAAGGCACTGAGAGGTTCTTCCGAGCTTTTTTGCTGCCACTGACCTCGTGCTTCGAGCGACGAAGGTTACGACGCGTGCCATGTCATAGGCAATGCTGTCATAGAGATCATCTCCTAAGCCCCCTCTACGAAGGCTGGCTTATGCTCCAAGATGAGTCTGTTGTAGACTAACACTCCTCTCACGAAAGGGAGGACCCTCAGAGATGCAACGATTGCAGTTGTGCTTTCTTTCCTGCAAGCGAAGTTGAAGCGCAGGTTGTCCCCTTCTTCTCTCAAAGTGTATGTAGCTGTCACAGCCGCATTTCACAATGCAGTGGATGCCACGCCCCTCGATAAGCACCTCCTCATCGTTCGGTTTCCTAGAGGTGTGCGACAGGTTGCTGTTGCCCTACATGGCCTGCAGCATGCTTCCTTTGAGCCCCTTCAGGAAGCAGATATAGAACAAAAATATCTGGTGCTGAAGGACAGTGCCTTTCAGTGCACTGGTCTCTACTAAAGAGGATAGGAGACCCACAAACCATCTCTGCCTACATAGAGTGCCTTGAGCTTGGTCCGGCTGAAAACCCGGCCAGCTGTGCCCGGGATTCCTATGGTGTCTTCGCGATTAGGTAGGAACCCGCAAGCTCTGCCCCGGGAGGAGGCAGACCCAGCCTTAAGTTGCTTGTCCTGTACATGCTTTGATAAAAAAGCATCAGCGTCAGAACGCTCCAGCAGCTCAGATTGTGCTACTGCAGACAGCAGAAAGGGAATGCTGTCTCCAAACAGAGGTTGGCTCATTGGGTGGTTAAAGCCATTCCCTTTATACCAGGGAAGTCTTGCCTTAGGACTGGGAGCTCACGGCGCCTCTTAACATAGTTTAGAGCTGCAGGCTTGGCGACACTTTCACCTTCGCTAGGTTTTACAGAAAAAGACCTCTGCGTAGAAGCTGTGTTTTCTTTCGTCCTCAGGAGGACAGCAGGTGAGTGAGGACTGGCTGGTGCCGGCTTGCTGCGCCACTCCTACAGGACCTGTGTGCTATTTTCTCTCAGTGTTCCCTTAACTGTGCATAACCTGAGTTCTCCCTGCCCCGCAGTCGGACCTAGCGGAGTAGCTCCGGCTGTGCTTCCACTGGTCTCCTTCGCCAGAGGTGTGTCTATAAAACATATCCACAGTCTACCAGAAGGCTGTGTTTCCCTTCAATTATATCCATAATATTATCGATATATTGTATTTTTTATTCCACATGTAAACATTTGTGTTATTCATGTGCTCCGCCCTCAACAACTTGCTTCAGCACCACTGAAAGCAACTCTGTCGCCCCCCTTCTTGGGCCACAGAGGGTTGGGAAGGTCGCGTGCAGATCCTCTGCTGACGAACTGGAAAAGCTAAAACAGTCTTGACAGTTGGCGGGGGAGTCGTGGCCCGTTCCATGGGTGTTCGCATATGTAACGTCGAAGTGATTTGACTGAAAGGGTAACGTCTAGGTTATGAATGTAACCCATGTTCCCTGAAGGAGGGAATGGAGACATTACACTTTCTCCGCCACATCTCTGAGGTCACGCTGACGCCGGCACTGTGCTCGTGCCCTCTTATACTCACACAGTGATTTAGTGCACCTGATCACAATCAGTGCACGCCAATGTTCATTGGCCTTTAGTAAAAGGCTCATAGGCAATTGGTCTCTCTGGCGAGTTCCCATATGTAACGTCTCTGTTCCCTCCTTAAGGGAACATGGGTTATGTTCGTAACCTAGATGTTACCAATAGCATTGATTTATTAACCCCCCTCCAAAAAAAGGGCACTTCCGAGTGTAATTACAAAAAGGGCATGTGCTCTCTCCGCACAGGTTGAGCCCTACCTGTGCATGTGCCTGGGTGTGTGTATGAAGCTGTGGGATGCCGGCGGGAGACGTTAAAGCCTCAAATCCTCCCGCTGCCAGCCATGTTCCCAGCTTACAGACAAGATCCCACGGTCACATTTGAAAACCAAATCAATTTGCATGGAGGCTAAATTTCATCAGTCAGTAATATATTCAAATCCTCCAGAAAAATGTGGATTACGAGGGCGATTCAGAACTCATTCTGATGCTTTCGGCTCAACTTTAGGAGAATGACACTCAGTAGCTTGATATGTCATTTGACGAGGCTCGTTTTGAAGGAAATGATGCGAGAAAACAAACATCTGACTATGAATCTTGGTGAAGAATCTTCAGAAGAAGATGGAACAGATGCACTGAATCATGATAGATGAGAAATAAAAAGATGAATATCAAATTCTTAGCATGGCTGGTAGAAAGGGTTGCTAGGGAGTTCTGTGTGGTTGCTAGGTGGCTGCTTACAAATATATTGTGGGAAGAGTTTTGAAATGTTTCTGAAACATTAAACGTGATTATAATGTTGTTTAAAGCTTACAACAATATAACCACATTTTAAAATGCTATTTGAATGTTGATCTTTGATTGAGTGGTTGTTATTGTAATGTATGGTAACACTTTTATTTTTGACCCCATTTTTCATGAGCTGAACTCACAGATCTAAGACTTTTTTATCAATGTAATGAGAACATTCCATAAACATTACCTTAAGAACATTTTGGCCTATAGCTTAAAGATTACGTCACATAAGTAGTTCTTACCCTCAGAACTAGTTTAACATGTATGACAGATGCTTTGAGGTTTAAATGTAAGCTCACAAACACAAGCTGAAGGTCAGTCTGAGTCTGATGAATGAGTTATAGGGTCTAGTATTGTCTAAAACCGCATTTATTTGTGAAGCCAGTCTATCACTTATGTTTCTCATCTTTATTAGATGTTATGAAATCAATTTTTTCCCTCCACTCAAAGGATTCATGCATGAAAGAACTGCTGAATGGATCTGCTTTGAATAAACTCTTCAATAGCCGTATTTGATCAAATAATGACCGAAAGTGATTGCATGTGCCTATTCGTGTCCATCACATGTCTAAACATGAACAACACCATATAAAATAGATCTATTATAGAGTTCTTGGAAGAATTATTTGACTCGATGCAGTCAGTTTAACAGGTATTAGTGTAATAAAGGTTATGCTTTATAGTCTGTTTTGCTGGAGTCAGATCAAATACATTTTGTGATGATACATGATCCTGTTCTTCATCAGAATACAAATTTGAATAAAAGTAATAAATATGAAATACAATTGCAGCAGTGACTGTTTAGGAAGGAGACTCTATATAAAGAAAAAGCTCTATAAACCAGGATTATTTACTAACACTAAACTCAAAAACATAGTATGCATACAGTTTTTGTTTATTTATTTATTTATTTTAATAAAAATAATAAAAGGTTAACTGAAATACAATACAATATTTATTTATAGAGCACATTTAAAACAACCAGAGTTGACCAAAGTGCTGAACATAGTAAAATAAGAGGAAAGCTAAAACATAAAATAGCACAAAAATATAACAAAATAAAAACAACATTACAGTAGTAGAATGAAGTTCAAAGAGTATTAAAAGCAAGAGAAAATAGATGTGTCTTTAGGGCAGACTTGAAGGCAGAGATAGAGGGAGCTAATGGTAGGTAGGAGCGGTAGGTTTTTCCAAAGTTTCGGACCAACAGTTGCAAAAGCTCTATCTCCACGTTTTTTGAGTCTAGGTCTAGGCACAACAAGTACCCCGAGGTCACTAGATCTTACAGCTCTTGAAGGGGTGTATGGATGGAGCAAGTCTGTAAGATACTGGGGGGCAAGATTATTAAGAGCTTTATAAACAAATAAAATAATTTTAAAATATATTTAATGGGTAGCCAATGCAATGAAAATAAAACGAGTTACTGACTCGTACCTATGTGTGCCAGAGAGCAATCTAGCAGCTGCGTTCTGCACCAGCTGTAGACGAGAAAGAGATGACTGAGAAACACCATAATAAAAGGAATTGCAATAGTCTAAACGAGTAGTTACAAAGGCATGGATGACTGTTTGAAAATTACTCTTTGATAAGAAAGGTTTCACTTTAGAAAGCAGACGAAGGTGAAAAAAGCAGGATTTTACTACAGCACTGATCTGTTTATCAAACTTCAGGCTATGATCAAACAGAAAAAAACAGGACCAACTGCATCCAAAATTTGTCTGAGAAACTCTATAAAGACAGCCTTCATTCTTTCAATGTGGAGCTAGCCACAGCAAGACAGAAGTTCTTCTCAAACCTTATTAACAGCAACCTAAACAACACTCACTCTTTTTGCTACTGTTTTTTGCTACTGAAGATCATTAATATCAGAAAGATAATTAGCACATCATCTAGTTATGCAAAGGGAACACAGATTCAACCACAATTTCAAAAAGTCACTCTGTCTGTTTTTAAAGCAATTGACAAAAAAACTTTGGTAGAAATAGTACAGCACCTTAAATCCTCAACCTATAACCTTGACACACTTCCCACATCTTTTTTCAAAAGTGTGTTTAACTGTTTAGAAGCAGATAATAAATTATATTCACCTAATTTCCGATTCTGGTAAAATATCAGTGCTGGTACTACTAGATCTTAGTGCTGCGTTTGACACGGCCAACCATAACATACTTCTAGAGAGACTGGAAAACTGAGTAGGGCTATCTGGGATGGCTCTCAGCTGGTTCAGGTCATACTTAGAAGGGAGAGGTTATTACGTGAGTATAGGAGAGCATAAGTCTAAGTGGACGTCCATGACATGCGGAGTACCTCAAGGCTCAATCTTTGCGCCGCTCTTGTTCAGCCTGTATATGCTCCCACTAAGTCAAATAATGAGAAAGAAACAAATTGCATATCACAGCTATGCGGATGATACCCAGATATACCTAGCCTTATCTCCAAATGACTACAGCCCCATTGATGCCCTTTGCCAATGCTTTGATGAAATTAAAAGTTGGATGTTGATGTGTGTACATGCAAAACTGTATGTGTGTATATTTATATATGAATAAAATAAACAACTTCGATCTGTAGGATGACTTAAGTAGTCGACACTAGTGGAATGGAAAGAAGCTTCATGGGATTGTTCCAAGATGGCTGCTAAGTTCACCAACAGTCCTCCAGAAGATATCGTGAGAAACCAGATCTCTGACAGATCGTCTGATTTGTTGCTGAGTAAGTTGGTTGTCTGAGTGCTTTAGTGTTTGGTGAATGTTTTAGTCCTCTCTGAGTCCTCAGCTTTAGGGTGAGCTGTGTGTCTGTAGGTTGTGTTTTTCAGAACTGCATCGGTGTGGAATAACATGATCATACAGCACAGTCCAGCACTTCTTACTGCTTTTGTTTCAGTTGGGTTCATCCTGAGCTTCAGTGTTTGCTAAGGTTATGTTGAGTTTCATCACACGCTCTTTTGCTGATGCATGCTTTGTGGCTTCATGGCTTGTCTTGAGAAGTTTGTACTTATGAGCTTGGAAATTGTAAATATGTTGAAACAGATTATATCAACAGAAATATCAAATTATCTTGAGAAAAAAAAGGGATAATCTTTAGCTGTCAAGCTTTAAAGAATCTCTTTATATAATCAGTTTTTTGTGGATTACTTGTGGGTTATTGTGATGTTATATCAGCTCTTTGGACTCGCATTCTGACTGCAGAGCATGAACCGGCTAAATTTCCCAGAATCTGTTCTGTATGATGATGGATTGTGTCGTCTCTCCAGCATGTGCATATCTCTTTAAACTGCAGTGCTTTTTTTCTGCATTAATGTAATGCTTTGGTCTCTTTATTGGCTTTGTGCTGTGCTTTATGATTGATTATTCTGAACTTTTGCTTTTTCCGCATCTTTGTTTTGCTGTTATCCAAGGTTTAAACATCATCGTTCACGTTTGTTTGCTTCGGGTAAATTGCAGTGTGTTGTTTACAGCCTCTATCGTCTGTGTCTGTAATAGCATCACACACCTGGAGGATCGGCACTCTGCGATGACAGATGAATGAACATGAACGTATTCCCCATTACTGCTGTTAGGCCCTGCTGCTTCATCTACTAATCATACATGTGTGCTGGTCTACTTTCATTATAAGCAGCTGGACCCAGATTTAAAGTAAATAATGGCTCAATTGCTTGAGTTTGCTTTCAGGGTATGGGTTTATGTGCAGTAATAACTATAGCATTAGCTTCATATAACAACATAAGAGTCAATAGAATGTACCCATATCGATAATTACATCCAGTTTATTATATTTAATAAAGGAGGTCACTGTATACACTATCTGACTATTTAGAAAAACTGACCATGTACAGTTTATTATTATTTTTATTATTTGTGGCTAATTCTTTAATTCTCCTGAAATGCAAATTGCTTTTATGAATTGTGACTACACTGTATTTTCACCTCGTTAAAAAAACAAACAAACAAACAAATAAATAAATAAAAAATTATGTGATCTGTATGAATAATCAAAGCAGTATAAATAACTAAAATATAATTGCTTACATTAAATCATGTTGAATATTGTCTATATATATATATATATATATATATATTGCATCAACATTGTCTCAGCTCCAATTTATCATATTGGTTAATTATTTAAAGTGCCCCTATTATGCCATTTTAAAGGTGGCTAATATTGTTTTATGAGTGTCTTAAAACAGGTTTACCGTGTATGCAAGGCCAAAAAACACTAAAAACACTAAATGACCTTGAATTGAATAAACTCTAAATGATTCATAAACGACTCGTGTGAAGCAGTTCGAAGACTCAGTTTCTCTAAACCCCTTCTGATTGGTCAGATGGCGCAGTCCTATATGATTGGTCTCCCGCTACAGCGCTCCACAGACTCAAAGCTTGAACCAAAACTAACGTGGACAGTGCATTTGTAAGCGAATCGGACATACCTCTACGTAGTGAACTTAGCATTGCATAAAGCATGTTTTTACAGTGTGTACTGTAAAAAGAAAAATAAAGGAACACTTACTACACAATGTAACTCCAAGTTAATCACACTTCTGTGAAATCAAAGTCTACACCCCCATAAGTGGTTCATGTAGTGCAGCTCCAGGATGCCACATCAATGCAAGTGTTAATGGTCTGAACTGTCACTGTTACAATCTGCGTTGTGCATGGCGTTTTGTAAATTGGGTGAAAGTAGGGCTAAATTACAAGGGCCCCAAGTGGGGGGAGGGCCCCTGAGGAGCGAAATTTTATTTTCCTTTAAATATCATTTTAAGATCACAATAAATGTTGCTAACTAATATAAATGCTAATATTTTTGGTAATGTATTAAATGGTGTTGTAGGTAGTTGGGAACCTTGAGCTTACAGTGGCCCATGGCCTCTGCTTGTGCATAGGGTCTAGAATTTGGTGCTAAGCCCCTGGCATTGTGTACAATGATGAGACAGACCACTAGATCTATTGCTGATGAAGTTTATTGGAATGAGCATATTGGCCTTTGTGTAAGGAGGAACAGGAGGAGCACTGCAAAAGCCCTGCAAAATGAACTCTAGTAGGCCACAAATGTGCATGTGTCTGCTCAAACGGTCAGAAACACACTCCATGAGGTTGGTATGAGGGCCCAATGTCCACAGGTGGGGGTTGTGCTTACAGCCCAACACCATGCAGGACGTTTGGCATTTGCCAGAGAACACCAAGATTCGCCACTGGCGCCCTGTGCTCTTCACAGTTGAAAGCAGGTTCACACTGAGCACATGTGACAGACTTGACAGAGTCTGGAGATGCCGTGGAGAACGTTCTGCTGCCTGCAACATCCACCAGGATGACCGGTTTAGCAGTGGGTCAGTGGGAGATCCCTCAGGAGACCATCCGCCACCTCATCAGGAGCATGCCCAGGCGTTGTAGGGAGGTCATTCAGGCACGTGGAGGCCACACACCCTACTGAGTCTCATTTCGCCTTCTTTTAAGGACATTACATCAAAGTTGGATCAGCCTGTAGAGTGTTTTTTCACTTCAATTTTGAGTGTGACTCCAAATCCAGACCTTCATGGGTTAATAAATTTGATTTCCATTTATAATTGTTGTGTGATTTGTTGTCAGCACATTCAACTATGTAAAGAACAAAGCATTTATTAAGAATATTTCATTCTTTCAGATCTAGGATGTGTTATTTTTGTGTTCCCTTGTTTTTTTGAGCAGTGTGTAAATACACACACACACACACACACACACACACATTCAATAAGTACTGAAAAATAACTTTATATTCGTTTAATGCTGAAAAATACCTTTATATTTATACTGAACATAATTATTTGAAGGTTGACTTTTTTGTATTAAAAACACTTTTCTTATATTGCCCGGATGAAATATGCTATTTTTTGAGATAGGTGTTTTGGGTTTTCATGAGCTGTATGCTAAAATCATCAATATTAAAACAATAAAAGGCTTGAACTACTTCAGTTGTGTGTAATGAATCTAAAATATATGAAAGTCTAATGTTTATCAGTACATTACAGAAAATAATGAACTTGATCACAATATGCTAATTTTTTGAGAAGGACCTGCATAATTCAGTTTCTGTATATGCAGCATATTTTTTATGTCCACATGTAAATCAGGAGATATGGGTGTCTGGTCTAAAGCTTGTTGGTTAATATTGCTCTCACTTCTTTGTGATGAGAATAGCAGATGAAAGCAGGGCTGGATCTCTTCTCCCAGAGCAGCTTTGGTTTGGCCTTTATCTGATAGAGTTCTTCCACTCCATGTGAGGAGCTCTCAGCCTTGACACAAACCTCTCTTCTATTATGTAGATCATCTCCCTTAAGAAGAAATCACTTTACCTACCACCTAGCTTACCCGCAACGTTCAATCCAGGCATTTTGAGCAACCTCTCCTTTACTCTACAGAAAACAGGCTCAGTTTCTACTGCAAAACTCTGTTTTGGCAATGCATTAGACCGGGAATAAAACCAAATCAATTTACACAAGCCTTTGAAGATGTATATATATATATATATATATATACATACATACATACATGTGTTCGTCATGGTATGATATCATACAGATGTATGGGGAATTCTCGCTGAAGTGTAAGGTGTGCTTCTATCGCCTGGGGTTGTTTGGATGGTGATATTATTATTCCATTCACATTTCACATCAAGCAGTGGAAATAAATTAATCGCACATTCTATTAGCCTTTCTCAGTCTTCCACTGAGATCAGGTTCTGCGGTGAACATCTTCACAGAAATCATAATTAGTGTATTAGTGCTTGTAATTTAAGTAGGATCTTAATGTAAATATCATAATTTATTTTAATTAAAAGGCAGAGATGATGAATTATCTAGTTTTTTTTTCTGAAACTGTAAGAAATTTTCTTCTAGTTTCTTCTTTCTTCAAGTTGTTATTATTTGCACAATTAAGTGAATTTTGTGATGCGTGTCAGTTTTGTAATCTATCATTTTTTCTTAATTAGATTTAGAGAAATCTGTCATTGCTTCAATTGCTTATCAATGGATGTGAATGAGTGCTGTCAGAATGCAGTCAGTCCAAACATCTGATAAAAACATCACAATAATCCACAGCACTTTAGTCCATCAGTTAACGTCTGGAGAGGAGAAAAGATCTAATCCAGAATTTAGATGTTTTTAACTCAAATACGAGTCCATAATTCATAACAATGCTTCCACATGTGGATTATTGTGATGTCTTTATCAGCTGTTTGGACTCTCATTCTGACGGCACCCATTAACTGCTTGCTAAAAAAAGTGATGCAGTGACGCATTCATAGGAGAATGTTTTACAAGATGTTTTTTTTAATTCTACAAAACATTTTGCATTTAACAAAGGCACAAGAAGAAACATCAGAAGCAATAGTTCAATTGATATCAACAATATTGATTCTAACTTGCCAAACATGAGTAGTTCATAGCTCTTGAGGGAGTTGCCCTCACTCAGACCCTGCTTTGGACCGGCTAGGAGACGCCCAAGCTGGGTCCCTGTGTTCTCCTTCACTCCTTCTCACCCCACTGCAGGCACGTCGGTGGTCTTGTCTCACAGTATGATTCTCTATGAAACAAAAATGTCTCTGTCTGTGTTTGAGCAGCCCAATCGCACAGCAATTCATGCATATTTTACAAGGTGGCTAATTTGTACAAATTAGGAAACACTGAATCAACAGAGAGACAGTGCAATGGACCGTGCAAGAATGTTTTAGAATATGTTCTCATTACAAAAAAAACATTTGGGGTTTTACACTAGCCCTAGTTACATTTTTTGTACAGAAAAAATAACATTTCTAATTTAATGTATACTTGCCATTTTGTAATTAATATGTTTTTGTTAAGCAGAATTTACAATATTTTAACTGTATTTGTTACCAGCAGTTCCCTTTCAGTCGGTCACTACGAGTCACGTTGGATATGACCGACGAAGAGAGTCTCGCTTCGAGAGACCAATCCACTGTGTATTAAAAAAAAGTGTATTAAAACTCGCCAATGAACATTGGCATTGCGCTGATTGCATTCAGCTGCAGCTTATCACAGCGTGAATATATATGAGCAGCTGGTGCAGTGCATATTCAGTTTTTCTCTTCAGAGCCGAGCATGCACACTGTTCAGCTCTGAGAGTTTTTATCAGTTGTTTTTGGTTCACCTAGAGCTGATGGAGGGGGTTTGGGCCCTGGCGTCGTGGTAGTGGCCAGAGAGCTCTTGAAGGAGGAGGATGGTGAACTAGGCCCACAGGCTTTGGTGGTTGTGGTGCCTGGCGTTTATTAGTTGATATCTGTGGGCTTGCGAAGGAGTGGGAGAGTCTGGTTCCAGCATATACCAATTCCTCCATTTTCTGTCAGAAGCTTAGAAGTGGAGATGCTGGAGAGAGGGATTAGGTGTCTGATGAGCTGGCCTTTGGCTCTGGTGTTTCCGTTGGTTGAAATATGTTGTCCTGGCTTTCCTGGCTGTTTACCAGAAAGACGTCTTTCGGCGCTGAGTCTTGGAGCTGTTGTAGTGCGTCATAGTCTGTCTGTGATGAGCTCTGTGGGCAGGGCTTATCCAGGATGGTGTCCATGAGCAGTGCTTGTTGTGGCTGTGTGGCGTTGTCAGTGTCCTTGTGGGATGTGTCGACCACATGATGACTCTGAAGCTGATTTGAAGTCTTATGGTCACTCATACTTTGTCCAGGTGAGTGAGTGCCATCCATGTTGGGTGGACTGGCACACTCCACTGAAGGATGATGGAGTGAAAAATAGATGTTGGAAACTGGACATGGTGGAGACCATCCAGTTTAAACAGTTGTCTATGGCCCCAGAAAAGATTGAAGTTGTCAATGAAGAAGTTGACTCCTTTTAGACTGCAGGTTGTACAGGATGTAAACATATGTACAACCCAAAATAAGAAATTTAGGTGTAATTTTTGACTCTGCCCTTATGTTTGATCATCAGGTCAAAAATGTGGTAAAACATTGTTACTACCAACTAAGGACAATTGCAAAAAGTCTTTTCTGTCTGTTCCTGACCTAGAAAAAGTGATTCATGCATTCATCACTTCTTGTTTTGACTATTGTAATGCTCTTTATGTTGGTATCAGTCAATCACTTATTTCAAAGCTGCAGATGGTACAAAATGCTGCAGCAAGGCTCCTTACTGGTGTCAAGAAAAGGGAGCACATTACTCCGGTTCTAGAAAGACTTTATATTATTATATGTTTATAAAGCTGTGCATGAGTTGGCACCGGAATATATTAAGGACTTGGTGCGTATGAATTCTGGAAGAGCACAAAGGTATTCCAATTGTCTTCAATTGTTTTTACCGAGCCTTTTCTGTTGTTGGTCCTAGACTGTGGAATGCGCTCCCCCCTGATGTATGATCTACATCCTCAGTTGAGATTTTTAAATCGCGTGTTAAAACGTATCTTTATTCTGTTGCTTTTAATTCTTGACTTTGTCTTTGTATGTCATGTATTTTATTTTTTATAATCTGTTGGATGTTCAGTCCTTTGGCCTATGTAGTAGCATAAAGGGCTATATAAATAAATGAGACTTGAGGTTCTTTGTAGCCATGTATTCAGCCTGAGCAACTGTGAAAACGTGTTAGTTCCCCTTGCTGGGAGTGGTCCGCTGATGAACGGCTGAACTTCAAGTCTTCGAAGCGTTTCAATGAGTTCACTGAAATCTTTCTTCAGGAATTCTGACTGCTCTTTCCGAAAATATCATCCTTCCCCACATGGATGATGATTTGATTTGCTGTCTTGTGCTTCATTAGGATGTTCTGAAGTTCCCTGTTCAAATCAGAGATGGCTGCTTGAGGAAAGCAGCATGTAGTTGTAGTCCTGTTACTGATATGAATGCTGCTGTCTGTTCGTCCTTGATCGCCTCTTTGTAGTAAGCTCATACGATCCATGTTCAATCACATTTGGGGTTTCTTCGCCCACATTCATTTGTGCTTCAAATCTGTTCTCAAGCTGTATAGGAGGTGGTAAAATACCAGTTTTAGCAAGTCTTGTCATAGCAGTATCTGGGGTAGAGGAGGCTATTGCAGCAATATGAGACACTGGAGACATCAGATTATCTTTGGGTCTTGATCTCTGTTTGTGCCACTGATTAGTGTGTCGATCAGCCTCTACACTTATAAACTGTTGAAATTAACTAGGTTGATGGGACTCACCATCTGTATGCTGAGGGGGTTCGTAACGATGGTCTGCTAAGTGTCCGCGGAGCAGTAAGCAAGAGCGTCCAAACAGTAGCAAATCCGGAAGAGGATAATTAAGAGGGTAGGGGACAGGCATTTTTGGTCAACAAATTGGGTCTTGAGTTTGGGCTGGTAACACTGAGGCCGCAGCTAGGCTATGTGCCCAAGGTTCCCACTACTCCGTTTAGAGACCAGGTAGTGAACCTCCAAACGCTGCCCTCGGTGGAGGCAGACTCAGCCCTAGCTCAGTCCCGTCCGAGCACTAAGATGCTACGTTGACCTGTTCACATAATGTGTGTGTGTGTACTAGGGGTGGCATGGTTCCCAAAACCCACAGTTCGGTTTGTATCACGGTTTTAGGTTCTGTACGGTTCTTGCTATTTTTTCTTTTAATCTTTAACACTCCAGAAATATACTTCAGAATATGATATATGGCTTAATTATCCACAATTAAGGATACAGTACTAAAAAAGTTATATCATGTAATCATTCATAAACTGAATTGGATGCGTGTTGCACAATACTTGCATACAGTTGCAGTTCTATCTATTGTTTTATTTCCGCTGTCATCATAGGTAATAGAGCGCGGAACGGGCCACATTTTTCTGTCTGAGCCCGGGCCGCATCCGACAGAGCTATAACCAAATTTTTTTCTCATACTAATGACATATGCACTTTTTTGTGTGGAAAGCCAGATTTTATTAAGCAACTGTAGGAAGGAGTTCGGAAATGTTAATGGATGAGAGCCTCAGCACACACAGGGCAAAAAAAAGCCGTTATAACAGACGCACATTCGCGCGGATATGACCAAGCCCATCCTCTAATAGGTAACATGAAATCAAAAATGTTCCCACACATCAGATTTACATGACGCTAGCACATCCTCCAACTCTGGGCAGCCCTCCTTTTGTCTTTCACTTGCCATTTCTACACGTACAGTATTGTGACCTGCAGCACTTAATCCACACCGCAGACACCTCAATTCTTTCACACAAAAGGGAAACACACTGACGTCACGTACAGGGCACGAGGCTACATTGCGAATGTCAGGAACCGTCGAACCATGCGACACATGCATGCACCGAACCGAGACAAGCGAACCGTTCGTTTTTTTTCCATGAACCGTGCCACCCCTATTGTGTAGAGCATATATTGTGAAAATATTTGCTTATACATTTATATATTATTATATATATATTATATATTATACATATATAATATATAACATTTTCTGAAATATATTCAATTCAATTCAAATTTATTTGTATAGCGCTTTTCATGATACATATCATTTCAAAGCAGCTTTACACCAAAGTAA
>JAUYWG010000021.1:962452-974124 GCA_034779775.1 Enteromius afrohamiltoni | reverse complement strand
TTCAGCTGCTGAGAGGAGCAGAACATTTGGTTAAAATAGATATGTTACTTCTAAGTCTTATATACATGCAACTATAGACCAAATCATGCCATAATCATGCCTATCTTAAATAAATTAGGTTTATATCAGGCAACGGCTCGTTTAAATCAGGATAATTGTCTAGATAAATTTCTTTTAAGTAGGCATAGAAAATATTGGTCCAGCTTCTGGTATCGTCACAAATAAAAAAAACAAAGATATGTTGCCGGTAACGTATTAGAGCCTGGACATGCAAGCTAGGCTGAGGGCTGTAAGAAATGCTATAGCAGGAGACTGCGAGAGCGTTTGGGCCAAAGCAGAAAGCAAGCTAAGTTTAGCAGTGGTGAAAACTGCAGTGCTGCCCGGCTCGCTGAGAAACATTTATCAGTAATAAGGAGATTGGTGGCAGCTGCGATCGTTTGTGCGTGCTCCTCCTGAAATACGATTAATTGCTTAATTGTCATTTAAAAACACATGAGGGTGAAAAAAATGTTCTTGGGTACACTATCTCTTTAAAAAAATCTCCTTTTTAACCTGGCATGTTATCCATATGCTTTTAACAGGTTCTAATTTTGCTTCACCTGGGGCTCGTATTATTTCCTGCTGTTCCAGAACATTTTGTATTGGTTCCTCCTTGTGAGCAAACAGTTTCCCTCCAAAGCGCTTTGGTGCTCATGGGTATAACCTTACACTTGCCAAATGTCATTTAAATGAAAAACATAATAAGCACAGTGGACGGAAATGAAGAGTCAATGCCTTAAGGAAAAAAGGTGCTGTACTTTTAAATTTTAGCCCTTTAAAAAAGAGAAGAGGAAGAAGGGATAACTGAAACCAAATTGAATTTTCACCCCAAGTTTGCTTGCGTCAAGCTATAAAGATAATTTTATCACAGTAGGCCTCAGTCGCGATTAAATCAATTGTCATATTGAGAGTTTATTACACCGCTTTCCCTGATCGGATTTTGGCCTATAGAGATAGGGAATCCTGTAAAATGGCTTGCGTGGCTTGTTTTCTTCATGAATGATTTACAGAGTTTATCTGGCAGAGCTATTGTGTCTATCTTAATATAATCCTTTCTCACATTTTGTTTTCTGTATTAATTATGTGAGTGATTTGGGGAATGCATATTAAATCATGTGCATGTGGATTAGGATTATCTTTAATCATCGCCTCTGTTGTTATTATTATTGTTTTTTTAACAACTTATGACAGTTTTAGAGTTGGCAGACTGTCCTGATCATCCCGCTGAGGAATGTAGAAACGAGAACAAGGAATTAAGATGTTGCTCTGCCAAGATGTAACTTCACGCTAGCCATTCTTGTCTGAAAGAAAAAATGCTTTTATAATAAGTTCTTTAAATAAAAGTAAGGAAAAATGAGGCAAGACAAATGCAGTTGTGATTGTGGTTAAAAGACACCAATTTTAATATATTTTTTTAGTACTAAAAAGAAGTGCATTATATATTTTTAGCCCTAACGTGAGTTTAAAAACAACAACAATAATCCCAATTTGTGGCATGAAGTAGGCCTATATTATTATATTATGAACTATATTATTTATATTGCATGGACATTTGAAAATAGTTCAGTCAGATTTTTTTTTAATGTTGCAGCAGTGATGTAGGTCTCTACTTAACATCTCATAGCATCTCATATCTGTGCATATTTCTATCATGATATATCATCAGTCTGCATGATATGAACTGTAAATATTAATACAGAGTGAATATATTCAGATAAATATATACCAGGTGAATCCATTAAAACCATGCCACCTCTGATCCATACCATGGCCTTTTAGTGCAAGGGAGTCAGCAGGTTTCAAAGAGCTCATTAGTAATTAAGCACTGCCTAAGCCCTGTTTAAGCCCCATCAAAGCCACTATGACATTGAACCCCAGCTTTGGAGTGCTAGGAGCTTTTACTTAATAAGAACGGAACAGGTCTATTTTTGGTTGGGACATTTAGAACTTTTTAGAGGTTGTGAATTCAAAAATATTAAATATTAAGCTATTTGAGGTATAAAATATTAAGCCATTTGAGGATTTAAAATGAGGGATTGCTGTTATAAACACAATGCAAAAAAATAAAGTCACAGAGTATCTTCACTTTGAGTCTTGAGGACACTGATGGTACTATAAACTTTTGTTTGTATCATTAGACACTTTAAATCTAAATATCAGCAAACCAGTCTTATAATTTATGATGAAAAACAGACATTAAATTCCCTAAATTATGTTTCACATTGATGATTTTACATTAAAATAAATGTTTTTCCCCCCTTATCAGTTGCATACATTAGAGTTTTGTGTAACACAGTGCATTGTTAAATGAATGTGTAGTGTGTTATTTATGTTTTACCACAATGCTATTTTTGGTCAGTGTTTAGAGATGAAAGTAGCACTGAAAGTAGGCCTGTTTGTTCCATGACTTCCAGTGAAGCAACCGCAAAACAACATTGACATCTTATTCCTTTACCAACGATCAGCACAGGTATTTATTTTGCAGTAGCTGCAATTTTCTTTAAACTTACCAGGCATTTTCAGCAAGTGAATATAAGACTGCCTTCAGTGGGTGGGTAACTGGGAATGTTTTTTCGACCCTGTAACAAAGCCCTAAACTACCCTTTAGACTGCCGAATGTCTGAGGAGAGTCATTCATTGAGTGTTTGTGTTCATACCTTAATAACGTATTAGTTTATTAAGGCAAAGATCATAGTAAATGGTGAGAATTGGTCACCTTAAAAAAGTGACAAAGAGGAGCCAAAACAAGATTATGTTCTGGAACAGTGGGAAATAATATCAGCCCCAGGCAAAGTCATATTAGAATCAATTAAAAATACAACACTTTGAACTCAACAGAAATACAACCTTTGAAAGTGACGATGATGTCTTGTTACATTTTCACAATCACCTGGCATTTTATTTGTATCATGTGCAGTTTTCTACAGATCCCATGAAAGGATTTTTTTGTTTGTAAAAGTAAAAGTTATTTACTCATTTACTAACCAGCAAGTAATTCTTGATGACTTTTTATTGTGTAAAACACGAAAAAAATATATTTTGAAATATGTGTGGATATGTGTACATACAGTAAAAGACAATGATCTCCAGTGTTGTTCAGACTTCAACCTGGTCTCATGGCATAAACCTTGGTGCACTTTTTTTACTGAGACACCTAATACTTCCAAACAATAATATGCTGGCATATTTGAAAACCGAAGCTTTTGAATGTAGGCATCCAGCCTTATAATGAGTTTTATAGATGGTAGATTTGTTCAGTCGCTCACAGAGTACAGAGATGTACCTGAGAGAGTTCTGGTTTGATCCTGTGTAACTACAGTTTGACAAAAAAATTAAATTCTGTGTAAAAGGAAGTTGAAACGGCATAGTTGTGTCATCAAATGCATTTATATATCAGTTTTGCATTTGTTAAAGAACTAGTTCACCAAAAAAATTAAAATTCTGTCATCATTTACCCTGTTTACAAACTTTCTTCAAAATTTTGCCTTTTTTTTCGACAGAACAAAAAAAATTTGGGCAAGTTTATGGTTGGATTTGGAGTAGGGCATATTTCCAACATGATAGAGCATTAACTTTTAGTAATAGTCAGTCGCAATATTTCAGTTCTGAACCACTGCAAACATACCTAAAGCAACTAAATAAAAATGTGTGAACCTATATTTTAGCGCCATTCAGTGGACATTTCTCTTTGAAACTGTGGCGTATCGTGCAGTAAGGTATGTAAAAAATGGTAATACAAAAAAAGTGCACAGAGGTACATATTTTTATGAGACCAGGTTGGTTCTTCAACATTTCAGAGTACTAACCAATTGTGCCACTGTGAAATGCTTTAATATGACCTTTGGTTGTCATTATTATACTAATCAACTTTTAGACGCCCTTGTCCCAGGTGACCCCCAATAAGATCCAGTTTATTCAACTGTTCACAAAGCATGAAATGAGTTTAATTTCCTACCATGAAGTATGGCGTGATGCCAGTAAATCATTCATCCCCTCTTCTTGTTTTGTGGACTGGCCATTCTCTTTTTGTCCAGTGGATTGCTATTTTTAGATGGATCAAGCCCTGTCTTAAAAAACGTCTTTGTGCAGCTCATTGGCCAGTGCTACCTTGCCAGATCTGAAGGGGCCATCGATATATCTGGCATTTTACAAGCTACATTACCCTTACTAATCTGCTCCTACCCAGCAAGCATCTTTCTCAGGCAAGTGCCAGATTCCACCAAGTGTTACCCGAAGGCATTCTCCAGAATACACTAAGTATAACATCTTTGCTTTTATTTTTCAAAATAGCCTACGGTCCATTGTAAAATAAAAACCAAGTCCTTTAAACCACATCATGTTGTTGTAGGGAACATTAAGTTCCTTGACTTTTTTTTTTACATTTAGTGCATTTATGTAATGATTCAACAGCTGTTTAATTACTTAATGTGATTGTTTTTATCACTTTCAAATTGTTCTTCTCTATATTCCATAAAATGTTAATAATATTTAGTAATTCATTATTATTGTAATGGAGGATGCAATATGACGATGGAGATGGAGATATACAAGCTTCATGGAAATACAACAGTCAAACAGGCAAGGTCCAGACACCAGACAAAGGCAGGCAAAACAGAAGCGTAGTCCTAAACAAGCAATGGTCAGGGCAGGCAGCAAAATGTTCAAGGCAACAGTCCAAGGTCTAAATCCAAGAGAGCAATCCAAAGTAACAAAATAAACAAGGCAATATAAACAAAACAATGACAATGAACATGAATATGAACAAGAACATAAAATAATGCAAAACAATGCTTTGTGACTTCTGTTTGGCAGAGCCCAGCTTAAATGGCTGCCAAACAGGAAGTCAACAGAGAGGAAGCAGAGGGAGTTTCCATCACAGGAATAAATTACATTTTAAAATTATAATAATATTTCACAATATTACTAACCTTTACATACTTACACTAATACACTAAAATATTTTGATAAATCATAATCTCATCTCGAACACTGTTCTTTACTCTTACTTACTTGAAACCATACTGGTTTTCTTGCTATTAATGCATCAGGTTCACAGCAAGCATACAACAGTGCATTAAGTGCACTGATATCTTGCATGAGCCTCTTTTATATCCAGCTCAACTGACAGAAGAGACTAAGATATCTTAGTCTTAGAAAAAACCTAGAGTCTGACACTTCTGAGTCAGATACATGTAAGTGGTGTCTAACAGAACACTGTATGCACAGATACAGACAGTCATTCTATACAGTATGGGAAAATAAGAATACATTTGTTTTTTATTCCTGTTCAACAATGATATTTTGCTTTAACTGATAAAGGTTTGCTCTTAATGAAGTCCTTTGAGGACATTTCAGTCCTTAGTTTTGCTTTTCAAATTTGTGAAAATATTCCGTCTTGATCTGGTTGCCATCTGCGTTTATTTTTGTTGGCAGTGGAATGCCCATCATATCACAGAATCAGCCCGTTAAAGAATTATAAAAATGCCCTTTAATGAAATACACTCCTTATCTCAAGGGCAAAAGATCAATTTGATGGTGCCCAACATCCTTATCAGAAAGAGATTACATGGGAAGAATCGTTTCCTATTGGAGTCTTCCCTCAGATGAGCCACTATCTGCCACCTAATTAAAAATCACAGGGAAGGCTGGGTCTTGTGACTTAATGAATGTGACTTATGCATTGAATTAAACCCCACGTGGACCATCGTGGCAGAAATCTGTAGGAATGAAGGCTATGTATTTCTGTCTCTGTCTTTGTCTAATTAATTATTAGATAAAATTAATAGCGATGTCTCACTCTTTGTCTAAATAATAATTAGATGGTGATTTATTAGTTGACTCCATTCATTCATGTAATACATGGTATTTGCATTTGAAGGAAAAGTAATTAACACATTTATATGCTTTAGTGATTTCTAGCCATCATATGTCAGACGTTTTACAAAGACTTGTAAATGGATTGTGCAAAATCTCTGTCCAACAGTAAAACAGCTAATTTATTAAAGATGAATTTAAACCAGTGCTTAAATAGTGGTGTTTTTATTTTTGCTATAATAGTGCATTGATGGAAAGAATCATTACCAGTATAATTCAAAAGTGCAAAATAAAGAAATGTAATTAGAAAAGGTAGCATTCTCTATATTTCTTATTACAGTAACTCTGACTCAGTTTCTCTGTAGGATAGAATGTAGGGAGGGAAGAGAGAAGGAAGCGCAGATCTCCTTAATGACAGCAGGGAGAATGCTGCATGTTGACTCATCCTTATCAATATGCATGACATCATTTTTGGCCTTGTAAACGTGCTGATTTAGGTGAGCTAAATCCTGTGTTGATGTTGAAGCCTGTTTGCTGAGCACGGGACACAGGAATTGCTTGTTACCCTTTCAGTCGAATCACTTCGATATTACATATGGGAACTCGCCAGAGAGACCAGATTGCCTTTGAGCTTTAAACAAAAGGCCAATGAATATTGGTGTGCATTTGATTGCGCTCAGGTGCACCTCATCACTGTATGAGTATAAGAGGGCACGAGCGGAATGCACATGCAGATTTTCGCTTCAGAGCCGAAGCCATTCTGAGCTTCTACAGGAGACCCACTCAGCGAGTTCTGGAGAACGATCGAGGAAGAGTCCTGATTTCAAGAGTTTCTGCTTTCCTGCTGTCTCGTCTGACAGCTTTTGATCTGGGCGCCTTTTTTAAATGCTGTATGTGCCAGTCATCTTGCAAATCCAGCGAGCAAAGACTTTTTTGAGTGCACGCAATAGGTTGGTGACTCGTTCTCCGGAATGTTGAGCCGATGGTGCACTTCTGGGTGCGGGTGTTTCCTCACCTCTTTGGACGGGCATGATCTCTGGGTCGAGCACACGCTGAGGCAGCTTTTGTGAATGGTCAATGCATTCATTGCGAGCATATGACCATGGCTACATTGAAGTCCCACCTCTCTCTCGCGAGACGGCTCCCCTCGCTTCCTTCCCACGCCGCAACGAGGCACCTTGGGGATTTCCAGGTGAGCGTTCAGAATGTTTCGACCGGGGCGACAGCCGTGCAGACTTCTGATGCACCATGTAATCCCGTGGTCCTCCTCTCTCCCAGTGCCATTCTTCCCGGAGGAACACGAAGAGCTTTCCAGGTCGTGGCGAGCCCTTTAGGTGGAGCAAGGGGATATGCGGCGATCCCTCAGGTGGAGTGCGCTGTGGCGGTGCACTTATGCCCGCACAGTGTCTCCGCCTGTGGTGAGCATCCGCATCTCCCGTCCGAGGCATGTAGGCTAGCGTCCACTCTCACTGGCGATGTCTCCTACACCGGCGGGCTTTCTGCCACCACCGTGCACGCGCTTGCAACACTCCAGGTCTACCAGACTAAGGTGTTGCAGCTCCTGCACGAGAGTGGGCCAGACCAGAAGGGGAATGCAGGAACTCCATGCTGCAACTGACGTCGCTCTTCGGACAATGAAGGTCGCTGCGTGTGCCCTTGGCCAGGTATGTCCACCACGGTGGTCCAGGAGCGACTTAAATGGCTGAGACTGACGCAGGTGCCGGCCGCCGAGGATGTACGATTTCTTGACACCCCCATCTTCCAGGCCAGCCTATTCGGCGACACTGTCGAGGACTTAGCCCAGGAGTTCTCCACAATTCAGCAGCAGACCGAGGCAATGTCTCACGTCCTGCCTCGGCCGGCCAGCCCGTCCCCGAGTGTACAACCTCCGTGTGCTCGTCGCCGAGGGCGCCCCGCAGCACCCAGGAATCTGGCTCCGACCCC
Source organism: Enteromius afrohamiltoni (assembly GCA_034779775.1). NCBI lineage: Eukaryota > Metazoa > Chordata > Actinopteri > Cypriniformes > Cyprinidae > Enteromius > Enteromius afrohamiltoni. Next base: position 966,327 of record JAUYWG010000021.1, on the reverse strand, counting down.
CGCTGATGCCCAACTGACGGCCCTTCGTCGAGCTGGCTGCGGGCGAGGGGCGCTGCCTTCTGCTCAGGGACTGGCCTTTTACACTCGGAGGGGCGGGGAAGCACTCCTGACACAGGCAGCCCGGAGGTGATGGACTGCTCTTCGGGTGACATCTCCGTCCCCACTCCTGGAGGAGGACCAGGAGCTTCTGCATACACAAAGAGAGCCAGTCTTAACAAAAATATCATCACCTCCAGGCCCAGTGCCCATAGTGCACAAACTTTTTTGTCTCCTCAGATACTGATCCAGGACACTGTGTCGCCAGCGCAGGATCAGCCCCTCGCAGTGGTTGATACGGACGGTATGCCTCGGCTATGCCAGGCGCCTGCCCCGGTATCGCGGCATTCCCTCTACCTCGGTCCGTCTAGAGAGTCAAGTTGCCACACTGAGACCGATCCTGGATCTCAGAGCTTTGAATCGGGGCTTTTCTCAAGATGCCGTTCAAAAGGCTCACTCCAAAGCGCATACTGCCATGCATTTGGAGCCAGGATTGGTTTGCAGCCATCGACCTGAAGGACGCATACTTTTATGTCTCGATTCTGCCTCGACACAGACCCCTTCTGCGATTTCTGTTTGAGGGTTGAGCATATCAGTACAGAGTCTTACCCTTTGGCATGTCCCTCTTTCTCCACGTCTTCACGAAGGTCGCGGAGGGTGCCCTCTCCCCACTGTGGCAGATGGGCATCTGCATCCTCAACTATCTCGACGACTGGCTGATAATAGCTCACTCGAAGGATTTGTTGTGCATGCACAGGGACATAGTGCTTCGGCACCTCAGCCATTTAGGTCTTCAGGTCAACCGAGAGAAGAGCAAACTCTCCCCAGTGCAGAAGATCTCTTATCTCGGTATGGAGCTGGACTCGATCGAAATGACTGCCCGCATCACCAACGAGCACACGCAGGCCATGCTCAACTGCCTAGATACATTCAGGAACAAAACAGCGGTTCCTCTCAAAACTTTTCAGAGGCTCCTGGGGCATATGGCAGCTGCAGCCACGGTCACACCGCTGGGCTTGTTACATATGAGACCGCTTCAGCGATGGTTACACGATCGGGTCCCGAGATGGGCATGGCACTGTGGCACACTTCAGATCGGCGTTTCCCTGGAGTGTCGCCGCCTATTCAGCCCGTGGTCCAACCCTGCTTTCCTATTGGTGGGAGTGCCCCTAGGACAGGTGTCGAGGCATGTAGTGGTCCACACGGATGCCTCCTCCACGGGTTGGGGTGCTGTATGCAATGGGCAAGCAGCCTCGGGTCCCTGGAGAGGTGTCCGACTGCTTTGGCATATCAATTGCCTCGAGTTACTGGCAGTGCATTGATCTCTTTGCCTCCTGCGAGTCGACCCACTGCCTGCTGTTTTTTTCCCTCCTCGAGTCCCCCAAGGCACTCGGCAGGGATGCACTGGCATGCAGCTGGCCTCTGGGGCTCAAGTACGCCTTTCCCCCAGTGAGCCTCCTTGCACAGACCCTGTGCAAGATCAGGGAGGACGAGGAACAAATCCTGCTGGTAGCACCTTACTGGCCCTCCCGGACTTGGTACTTCTTTTTCAGGGGTTGGGCACCATTTGGCACCTGCATCCCGATCTATGGAATCTGCACGTCTGGCTCCTGGACGGGATGCGGCAGACTCCTCCAGCCTCTCCAGCTCTGTCGTAGATACCATTTCTCAAGCGTGAGGAAGTCTCTTCATCAACTGGTGTTCCTCTCACGGAGAGAACCCACAGAGATGCACAATCGCAGTTGTGCTTCCCTTCCTGCAAGAGAAGTTGGAGCGCAGGCTGTCCCCTTCAACTCTTAAGGTGTCGCTGCAGTAGCTGCACAACACAGTGGAGGGCGCGTCCCTCGGGAAGCACCAACTCATTGTTTGATTCCTTAAGGGTGCGTGTCGGGTTAATCCCCCAAGACCACACCTCTTGCCCTCTTGGGACCTTAAATGTTCCTGCGGCTAGCTCCCTTCGAGCCACTTCAGTCTGTAGATATTAAATATCTTACGCTGAAGACAGCGCTTCTCATTGCGCTGGTCTCTATTAAGAGGGTAAGGGATCTACAAGTCTTTTCTGTCGACAAAGAGTGCCTACAGTTTGGCCCAGCTGATTCTCACGTTATCCTGAGATCCCAGCCCGGCTACGTGCCAAAGGTTCCCACCACGCCTTTCCGCGATCAGGTGGTGAACCTGCGAGCTCTGCCCTGGGAGGAGGCAGACCCAGCCTTAGAGTTGTTGTGTCCTGTATGCGCGCTACACCTCTACACTGCGCCTCACCGCACTCAGAGCTTTAGATGCTCTCAGCAGCTCTTTATTTGCTATGGTGGACAGTGGGAATGCTGTTACCTAACAGAGGTTGGCTCACTGAGTGGTAGCTCTGTTGATTTTGGTCACACAAGTAAGTGTTATATACCATTCAAATCTGTTAAATGTCTACGTTTTTTTAGCTCACTCTCGGTAACAACAAAAGTTGAAAAAATAAAAAGTGTGCGCGATTTTTCTTTGTTCTCTCCGCGAAAAGTTTTAAAAAGCTGTTCCTAAAATGAAAACTTGACACACAGACATGATAAACATATCTATAGAAAGCTTTAAGTGTCTACTTTTAAATGCAGTAAAGTGCACGTTGAAAACAAATATTCTTTGTTAAAGTAATGAGTAAGTAACCAACACTATGCTAAGTTTCTCAATCTGATCTCATTAATTTTAATGTGACCACGCCCACGAGCTACAATAGCTTTGTCATTCCAATCTCACCGTGAGATGCGCGCAACATGAACATGCCCACTACAGCTCATGTGCACAGTGTAGAAGGACAGAGAAAACAAAACAAACAGTGCTGGCTTCAGCAAAGAAGATAACAGATGGATTTATCTCAAGATGCAGTGTTACTCTCATGAGTAAGTACTGTTTGTTTTTGTATGAGTTTTCGTAGTAACGTTATTCTGTGCTTTTGGTTTGTATGAGTTTGCGTGGTATTGTGTGGTTTTGGTTTTTCGCAGAACTATACTTGACTAAAATGTCTGAATGTGAGTGAAGCATGTTGACATACTGTATGCTGTTAGCCTTCTGTGTTCTGTATGTAAAGAATACGATATAAAAACAATATCACGAGTGCATGATGAATGGTGCTTGACGTTTTATTGTTTGTTTTTCTTGAACTGTAATTCCTGACTAAAATGTTTTGCAATCGAGTGAAACATTGAAAAGATTACATTTCTTTGGATGTGATGCTGTTTCTGTTTGATATAATAGACGATGAAACAACATGATACATATACTGATATCAACATGCTCACATATGTTTTTGTGTGTTTGTTTTGTTTTTAATGATTAGAAACCTGCTGCATGATAAACCCGGATGACATATACTCGAGTCTCTTCAAGCAGATCGCCTCTAGGAGTGCTGTACCAACATCAGATGTTCATCTGCACTGATATTCTCTGGTAAAACAAGCTATCTGAATATCTCTGTAGCTCTGTGCTTAATAATGTGTTTATTGTGTATATTTTAGTTATACTGTGTTGTAAATAAAAAAAACCCAAATCATTTAAAAAAAAAAAAAACTGTTTTTTCTCCTCCCATTCTTTCTACCTGCCTTACCTGTCAGTTTCACTAATGGCCCATTAGGGGAGGGGTCTTTGTCTTTTCACGTGATAATCACTGAATATTCATGGCTATTCTCACGCCCCTGTATACAAGCTTTCAGCCTCAAAACATGTCTTTTAAAATATAAAACACTATATTGTTTTTAATATAGCAGTTGAAGTATAGTAATAAAGTAATTTAAATGATTTTCACATCATTCTGAAGTAAATATTCTAACATAATAGGCTGGTTACTCTAAATTCTTATT
>JAUYWG010000021.1:948487-962352 GCA_034779775.1 Enteromius afrohamiltoni | reverse complement strand
TATATTTTTTTTTTTTTTTTTTTTTTTTTTTTTTTGCTATAGCCTTAAAATAAACACAAGCTTCACTCATATGACCACCAAAACTCCAACAATTGAAACTCATCTAATACAGCACTTACACTAAAACACAACACCAGCAAATGCCTTTTTTCTTCAAAACACTGGAAATTCCCTGCCCAGATTCAGGCCTGAATTCTATTTGAAGCAAGTGGTTTAAATTAAATCAGAGGCTGTAAAAAAGATTCTGTGCTTTAAACCATGATGAGTCTTTTGTTTTGTATACCAAATGTGACACTGAAATTGGCAATACAGAAAAAACGTAAAAGTTTGGTCTCGAAATGAGAGCGTAAAGTACCAGCAGTTTGTCAGAGAAAAGGGAATTTGATGGTAACAGAAATGTCATGTTCATCCAACTGCTAAAGAAATGGCAGATATAATTGGCAGCACATTATGTAATGATACATATTTCTGCACAGTCCTCAAGGGATGCAGGTCACAGATGCAGTGTTACTTACACAAGCACTGGTCATTTTGCTGTATTTCCTATTTTAGATAGACTTAGCACAAATTCACACAACCTTTGATCTTTCTCCTTGTTCAGCCAAAAACAATCTCAGAACCAACAAAAACAAACCTTTCTCTCCATTTCCTCCTCATTAACTAATATTTCACATCTGCATTTACACATTTTAATTAAAATTAATGGTATTGGTAGTAATGGCATTTACGGACAGCCTTTATTTGCCTACTGAGATCCTTGAACTTAGACTTAAGGTTAGAGGAATGCCATAATCTATAAAAAAGGAAAAAATAAGATTATGGAAATAAAGGCATCACATCCAAATTGATTTAGTGGTTGCAGGTTGAGAGGATTTGGTAAACATCAGGGCTTAGTTGAGCACACTGATTCAGATCAATATAGTCAGACTAGAGTGTTTGTAGCAGTCTCTCACTTACCTGCATAGAAAATGAAAGTCTGTTATATGCTGTGTGTATATGTTATATGCTGTTATATGCTCTTCAAAGGTCTGACAAACAAATGACTGACGGGTTTGATGATCCAGATGAAAATTACATGTTGCCGTTAGAATGCAAAGCAACAGATTATTTCTCTCATCTCATCTTCAGAGAAACAACCTTAGTATGCACAACCATTAAAGGTCATAATGGGCATGCTATAGTTTGAAGGAAGACAATGAATAAATCAACTCTTAAACTGCATGCAGATTTAAAAAGAGCTGTCTGAAAAAATGTGATGGAAAACATCCTTGCTTGCTTGACAAAACCTTGTCTTAAAGACAGACTGGCAAGACTGACAGAAAGAGATAACAGATACATACAGTAATATTCATATAGATCATAATATTTGTGAAGGAGACACACATCTGGACTCTATATAACTAAGGTGGATTTAGTAAACCTGGAGAAGGGCAAAAACAACAGTAATTGAACAGTAAAATTGAAAATAATCATGTTTTGTTATGTGAATGCATACTTATTATATAAGCAATATTATATAGCAATATTTTTGCTTCATTTAACTTTGTTTGCTTTGTGTTAAACTATGTCAGTTAAGAAACTCTATATTAAATAAAATTATTGAGTTTTTACTCTGACTATTAAAGTTATTCTGTGACCTCACTCTCAGATTCCCAGAATCTGAAATAATCAATTTTATCAAATGTGACTCTGGTAATAAGGCGATCAGGCAGAGAGAGAATCCAGGACAGGCATAGAAACAAACAAGGGAAACGATGGGAGGGGAAGACAGAAACATTGGGCCAGAGAAACATTTCAGCATAAAAGTCCTGGGACAAACACAACAAGGAGCGGATTCCAGATGGTCCTAAACTGACACCGTCCAGACCACAATCAAGACAGGGGAGTGGACGTGGACCCAGGAACAATGGTAGAGCAAAGTACCCGGGTGGGTTCGACAGAGTAGAGGGCCAGGGGGGTGCCGGGAGTGCAGAAGGCCACGGCATGTCCGGCTGGGCAGGAGTCAGGATTTTCGGGAGGACATGGCAGAGCAAGAGTCTCTGGAGGCCATGGTGGGTCATGAATCTCGTGAGGCCATGACAGAGAAGACTGTACAGAATGCCAGAGCAGGATGGACAGCGCAGGAGTGGGTTCCGCAAACTCAAAGGCTGGAACAGGTTCTGAAGCAAACTCTGAAGGTTCCCTGACAGGAGCAGTCTCTGGAGTGGACTCTGAGAGCTCTCAGACTAGATTTGGCTCCTGAATGAATTGTAAGAATTCCCAGACTGGAGCTGGCTCCGTGGATTCTCGGACTGGATCAGGCTCTGGAGCGGACTTCGAGAACACCTGGGCTGAAGCAGGCTCTGAGGGTTCCCTGACTTGATCTGGTTCTGGAGTGGATTCGGGGAACTCCAAAACTAGAGCAGGTTCAGGAGTGGACTCCCAGACAGGAGTAGACTTTGGAGTGGACTCTAAAAAAGCTGTAACTTGAAATGATTCAATAAGATTGGCTGTGACCTGACTTGGCTCAGGACGACCAACGATGACCTGACTTAACCCAGGAAGATCAGCCATGACTTGACTTGACTCCATGACACCCACAGTGAACAAAGAACCATTCAGATGGAGAGCCTGGTCAATATAAATCTCCAAAGTACAGTTTGGATCATGAAAAGGAATGAGTAAAGAAATACAAAAAAATATCACCAAGCAAAGCTCACACATGGTAGTCAAATGTGCTAGCTCCACAAAGTCCATCACGCAGTCCTCAACAGGCCGATCTCCTTGACTGAGACACATAATTTGTACTGCTGGATTCATTGTTTGAGCCTTTTTGTCTTTAATGAGGCAATCAGGCAGAGAGAAAGTACACAACTGTAATCATGAAGAAAGCAGAATACTCAGAATATCCAAGGCATGAGAACCAAGAACATGTTCAGCGTATAACAACCAGCAAAAACAAACCAAATAAATACACTCAGACAATCAAACAAGGTAACAAGAGATTTGGACAGTCATAGAAACAAACAAATAATTTGACCAATACAATGTATTTTTGGCTATTGCTACAAATATACCCCAGCGACTTAAGGCTGTACTCACACTAGGCAGTTTGAAAATTGCCCAATGCGGTTAACCACCAAAACGCGGCTCATTTTACTAGTGTGAGTGCTCTGAGCCGTGCCCATGTGTGAACCGTTTAGCCTTGAAAGAGGTGTGCCAGAGCACAGTTCAGTTGGACACAGGCAAGGTTCGCATGTAGCGTGAGCACTAACCTTGCTGGAGCACGGAACAGGACGCCCAACGTCACATTTTTGTGATGCTCCAAAACCAACATGGCGGGGAAAGGGTAGCTTCGCTCTATGGCAGAGGTGCAATGTTTGTTTAACAATAAGCTGTGAGCGGGCTGTTGACCACCACGGAACAAACGATTCAAAATTACTATCCACAAAGTAAACAGAGCGATGGACTCCATCGCGTTCAGCGAGAGCGCCGCTCTTCCTATTTATCCTGAAACTTTCCAACCATAATTACATTAGCGTGCTCTGGCACGAATGCTGAAATCCTATTTGAGTGCAGGCAAGAGGGGGAGTGGGGAGGAGTTACTAGTTTTGTGGTCCAGAGTCCACAAATGGTATCTATTGTCACGTTGTCATGTTTCACCGATCCCAGCTCAGACAGAGCATAGACAGCTGAGCTCAAGGTAACATCACTGTCTTACCTCCTTGGATCTACTCACTTCTCCTTGCCTGCTGAAACCTGGTTGGATACCTTACCTGCAATCTAGTCCTCGTCCTTGATTTTCATTTACCTGCACCGAGCACTGAAATAGACAGAATTCTACCTAAACCGTAAAAGACTGTTTGTGTTGCCCTAGTTTGTTATCAGGCTTAGTCCTGTGGCTGCAATCCGGAGATCGCTTAAGACTGATATTGAACTCCTAAATTACTTTTGCCCCCCAGGCTTGATGATTATTTGAATTCTGTTCAATAAAACGGTTGATTGACTTACCTTCCTGTCTCCTGAGATCCCTGAGCGTTACATCTATCCGCAGCATAAGCATTAAACCTAACCTGAGAAATATGCAAGAACTAGCCCAAGGCTTTTTATTGTATGGACTTAAAGTACATTTGTTTTAAAATTAGTTTTTCATTTAGAACAAGTATACAATTTATTTATTTATTTTATTCAGAGTAAAAACACACTTTAAAATGCATAGTTTTAATAACATTAGTAACATGTAGCTTTTAGTTTGGTGCAGTTTATTTGAAAAGCTAAAGGACAGAGTGCTGTTTGTGGAACAAGGTCCATTTGCACCTTTAATAGTAGCTTGAAGTGTTGGCAACACATCAGAGAAATGCATTAGCACATGTTTACTGCCCTCCACTAATATTGGCACCCTTGGTAAATCTGAGCAAAGGCGACTGTGAAAATAATTCTGCATTGTTTATCCTTTTGATCTTTCATTCAAAAAGTTCACAACATTATAACCTATTATATAAATCTGATAAAATAAATGTTTTTCTCCAATACATGTTAGCCACATTTATTGGCACCTAATTATTGCTATGTTATTTTCCCAAAATAACAGCTCTGAGTTTTCTCCCATATTGCCTGAAGAGTTTGGAGAACACCTGATAAGAGAAAAGAGACCACTCTTTCATGCAGAATCTCTCCAGATCCTTCAGCATACCAGCTCCACGATGGTGTTTCTCCTCTTTAGTTCACCTCACTCATGGACAGCCATGGCAAAAGCTTCATTTTGTGCTCAGTGACTAATTGTTGTGTTCATTTTGATGTCTGTGTTTGGATTATTGTCCCAGTGGAAGACCCAACCATGGCCCATTATAAGATTTCTAACAGAGTCAGTCAGTTTTAGATTGTTATCTGTTAACATCTTGTATTTGATAGAATCCAAGATGCCATGTGTCTAAACAAGATCTCCAGCAGAAATATAGGGCCACAACATCAAAAATACAGCAGTTTATTTCATTGTAAACATGGAGTACATTTTACCCTGTGTTCACCTAACCCATCTTGAGTGTTTGCTGCTAAAAAGCTCATTTTTTAGTTTAATCTGATCATAGAATCCAGAGCCAGTCCCATTTGTAGTTCCAGTCCTGTCTGACAACTGAACATGCTGGAGGTTGTTTTTGGATGAATGAGGAGAATTTTTCTTAAACCCTCCTGAACAACGTGTGCTGATGTAAGGGCTGTTTAACTATTTTTTTAAAGATTCCTGACCCCGAGACTATTTTCTGCAAATCTCCAGCTGTGACCCATGACCCTTAATTAACCGATATTTAAAAAAAAAAATCAAGTTGCATGACAGCAAAATAATATGATAACTGTTCAGCAATCACTGTAAAAAAGCCATGTAAGATACCTACAATTATGAACTGGCAAATGCTATACCACGAAATGTTCATAACTATGAGAATACATTAAAAATAACATAATTAGTCACACTTGTTTAGAATTTTCAAAAATTAAGCAGCAAAATTAACTGTTTTCATGAAATCCGGAAATCACATTGTATGATTTTTTAACTATTTATTTGAGAATGACTTTGTCAAAAAGGTGCAGTGTGTAAATTTAGGAGAATTTATTGGCAGAAATTCAATATAACATACAAAACTATGTTTTCAGAGGTGTGTAAAGACCTTACATAATAAGATGTTATGATTTCATAACCTTAGAACGAGCAGTTTATATCTACATACACCTTGGGTCCACTTGCATGGAAGTCGCCATTTAGTGCCGCCATGTTTAGTAGCACTAAACGGAAGCATTAGCAAGCAAGTCAGTATCATGTTTTTTTCTGGTGGTAGTAAGAGGATAAAGGAAATTAAAAAAAGGAAATGTAAAAAATGCAGGATCATGCTTATTATGTGCAAGAAGAAACGGCAGATCGTCAGTCAGTCAAAAAAAAAACCCTGATGCAGACAGACGATGGCAGAAATCCTGGATAAATATTGGTGTGGCTTTTCCAAGATGAAAGGCGCTTATGTGTGAGAAGTGTTTTCAAAGCCACACTGAAGTTGCCTGTTTTCTGCTGGACTGGTAAGTTAGTCCAACATTAGCAATCGTAGTGAAAACTGTTGTTTGATGGCTTTAGTTGGAATATGGACATAACTGCAGAGACAATTATCGTTTTGTCCCCTTGTCAGTGTTGAAAAATATGCAATTGGATTGTAATTTAATGTAACAGGACTGAGAAATGTAGTTAAACTAATTCCGTGACAAATTGCGGGTATCGGGGGCCACTAGTAATGAGCATGGCATTAAAACTGATTTCGTATGCACGATCTCATTTCACTTTCACTGTTGCCCAACCCCACTAACTGTCATACAAAAAATCTAACTAAAGTCAGTGAATAAAATAATAATCAATGAGTAACAATAATATTCACAATAACATATTGGTCTACAGGGTTTACCTTTGTACAGAAACTTCATTGCTTGATTGGCTACTGTCAGGTGTAACAGACGACAACATTTTTGTTCTGTGTCAGCTTCCGTAGCTTCTGTATGCGTTTTAAAAGGGTGGGGTCAATGGGGGACTTAGCCGTTTGTTGAAATTCAATTCCTAACGGCTAGATGCCGCAAAAAATTACACACTGCACCTTTAAACAGTTTAGCTACACTCTGCTCATGCTCATAAAGACACCTGCTCACCCCACAATCAGCCAAAGTCTAATTAGCATAATGGACAAAACCAAAGAGCTGTCAAAAGACACAAGAGAAAAAATTGTAGACCTTCACAAAGCTGGAGCAATTGTCAGACAATCGAAGAGGCTAATGATGACTGTCAGTGTCCCTCGGACTGGAGCCCCATGGAAGATCTCTCCTCATGGGGTATCATGATGCTAAGAATGGTGAAGAATCAGCCCAGAACTACACGGGAGGAGCTGGTCAATGCCGTGAAGAGAGCTTGGACCATCGTTTCCAAGGCTACTATCAGTAATACACTAAGACGTCATGGCTTTAAATCTTGCATCGCATGGAAGGTTCCCATGCTTAAGTCAGCACATGTCCAGGCCCATCTGAAGTTTGCAGGGACCATCCGGATGATACAGAGGAGTTATGGGAGAAAGTCCTGTGGCCAGATGAGACCAAAGTAGAACAGGACGACTGAACTATATTAAGGAGAGGATGAACGGGGCCATGAATTGTGACATATTGGGCAAAAACCTCCTTCCCTCAGTCAGAACATTAACGATGGGCCGTGGCTGGGTTTTCCAACATGACAATGACCCAAAGCACACAGCCAGGAAAACCAAGGACTGGCTTCATAAGAAGCATATCAAGGTTCTGAAGTGGCCTAGCCTGTCTCCAGACCTAAATCCAATTGAAAATCTTTGGATTGAGCTGAAACTCTGTACAGCTCAGCGACAGCCTCGAAACCTTATATTTTCATACTGGATTTTTCTTTTTAGATTCTGTCTCTTACAGTGGAAATGCACCTAATATGCCGATATTTGTAGACCTCTCCATGATTTCTAGGTAAGATAACTTGGAAAATCACAGGGTGATCAAATACTTGTTGACCTCACAGTATATATCTTAGCTATTAACCCAATAAAAAGATAACATGAAATACTAAACTCAAAATATTAGTTTGAATTAAACAATTTTTTTTTTAATTTAACCTCAACATGGTGGTTCTACATTGAATAACTCCCTGGGCAAGACCCCCTCTCAGCAACCCCTCATTTTTGTTGTCAAAGAAATAATCAAAAAGTTGAAAATAAAGTATTGGGTAGGGTTAGGGAGGGATTTATTTTACCAATAAAGGTATCAACCATCTATTTAATAATGTGAATTAAAATGAACTTTTACACTCAATAAGTTGCATTCTGTTTTATAATGCACTTTAATACTGAGGGGCAGATAATTGTCACTTGCAATAAGTGTTATAAATATTAGAAAATGCTATGTGCACTAGGTGTAAATAGCTGCTGCCAAAGAATAATGATCTCAAAACGTATTATCTATAGAAAATTGTCAGATAAGAAAAATAAGGAAATAATAATTCATTGATGTTAGATGCCGTGAAGGTGGATAGTATGTTTATTTAAAAGATCAGCTTAGATGTGTGATATGAAGAAATAAAGTCAAAAACTGATAGTATTCTAAACTGATTCAACTGACTCAATTATTGAAATGACTAGACTATTCATCATGTTTCATGTTTTATACCTGATTTTTATATTCTACTGCAGATATGAATTGGTGTTGCATGATTAATTAGTCATATAAAAACACCCACACACAAACTATTCTTAAAGTCATGACAAGCGGTATGCATTAAAAAAATGACCAATCACAAGAGTGGAGATATCTGACGTTTGATCTGACAGATCTGACCTTCAGCTGTTACAAAGATTGTTACTGGTATTGGAAATGTTGCTCGAGCACCAACTGAGCATAGATTGATTACTGAACGATCATGTGACTCTGATTGGACTAATGGCTGCTGAAAATTCATATTTGCCAAAACACAGGGGATAAAAAATAAAATTTTTAAACTTTTAAAATGTCTTTAAAAATAATTTAATTATAATAATACTTTTATAATATTACAGTAAATGCATTCTTGGAAAAAATGTATTTTAGAGGCATTTAAATTTTGTGCATATATATTATCAGTTTATCAGTGCTTCATCACAATTAAGTTCACCAAAAACTGTTAATATTTCTGATAAATTCTGACTAGTTCAAGGGTGCGTTACCAAACATCCTAGGTTTAAAAAAAAATGCCCGATAAAACCATCACCTTGGATGTGGCCACAACCATAGAATTTAAAAAGGGATGCACATAACCACACAAATTAATGGACACCATTGATTGTCACGAGTTTGGTTCAAAAAGGCTTTCTAGGAAAGAGCACAAAACAACTCTATGAGAGTGCCAAGACTCGAGTTCATGAGCTGTCAGCTGACTAACTAAATGAAGCGACTTTTTAAAAAACTAAACAATTACGCTATCGTGTTGTACATGCATCATTGTACCAAGAATTAGCTCCTGAAGACAAATCTTAATTATATGACATACTTGTTCTGAAAACCAAAAAAGGGGGAGTTATAAATACCAGATGATTTCTGAAGGGGGGCAAATTCTGGTGACCTGACACAATCCTGATATCTGCCTGGCTTTGTTACAAAAGGTTAGTGATAGATCTGCAGTAGAACTGAGCATAGTCTGTTCTCTAATGGCGCAGCAGAGACTGACTGTTAAGAAAATGTAACCTGGCTCGGACCAGCTCAGCAGATGGAAACGCGTGTGTCTCACAGCATGTTTCTATGTTTGGATCTGGTCTGAATCCAGCTCTGCTGATTGAATAGTCTCATGCCCTTTGTGACCTGTTTGAGTTCATAATTAATATCACTGCTCTCTGACCTAAATAATTTGTCAATAAGAAAGTTAAAAGGCTGCATAAACATAACCTTCAGACATTAAGCTAATGAATTCATCCTTTGGTTTCACAGACAAGGCTTAAGCCTAGTCCTAGACTAAAAAAAGTCTTAGCTGTTTTAACTGAAGTAAACTTGCACTGGCTTCCATCGATTTGTCTCAAGATGCACCACAGTAATGTTTTTTTTCTTTCCTAAGCACATTTTTTAAGTTATTTAAATCTCGTAATTGAACTATAGACTAATCCTGGCTAATTTAGTTTTTTCCATTTAATTTTACTATGTATGTTACATAATTTTTACATAAATCTAATCTCCATGTTTTTATATACCACTATTATGAGGTCTGTTGAATGAATCCTAAACTAAATTGCAATTTTATTGATTAAAATTAAAATATGCTTTCATTTCATGTAATGTTTTGTTTTTCACAAACACCAGTACATTTTGCCTTGACACAAATCTTTTAATATATAATTACATTGAATTGTTATAAAATGTTATAATATTTACTGTATTTTGCACCAATTTTGGTGACCATAAGGGACAGCTTTCATACTTTCTTTCGTAGCTGAAAAAAAAGAAAGAAATAATAATAAAAACAAAATACAAATAAAAACACAGAGACCAGAACAATCTCTGTAAATAAACATGATATTTATTTAGTTTGGGGCGAGAAAAAAAATCTCAGCTCATGCAATTCAGTTTGTAATCGTGTAAACAAGATCATTTAGACGCTGAATGTGCACAACAGATCTTAAGACAAAAAAATAATACAATGGAATGTGTGAAAAATTTCAATGTACTTTCATGGGACATCCTTTAAAGTTGCTGCAAAGGAATGTGAAAATATTCAACCTACATTAAAAAATGGAAACCAAAAACACATCTGTTTATTGCCTTCGGGGTCAACCTGTCATCCCACCGCATCAGCAACTCCACTCTCTCACAGAGACAAACAAACAATCCCTTGCCAGGAATGCATTTAAAAATGGATTTTCAACTTTAAGAGTTAAAAGGGGCCTGAGGAATGGTCACACATCAGCGTACCCGTGAGCGTTTCATTTACTGGATGTTTCTAGGATCAGAACCTATTGATAAAAGATCCATTTTGGTCAGCAGCACTTCCACAGGACAGCCGGTGCAGAAAAAAATCATTTCTGGTTGACGTTAAAAGGCAGATTATTGCTACCATTTTTGACATTGTGCTGACAAAAATATTTCCCAATGTATCAGACAAATCCAACATTTGTATTTTGTTGCACCAGATAACTAGTCAACCAGTTCTGTGGAAATAGCATTGACAGAAAGTAGAAAAAGCCAAACTGATCTTTCCACGTATGTTCACCGGCACTCCATGCAGCTTGAAAATGCTAAATGTTTTTTCTTGCCATTCATATGGTGACATGGCACTGCTTGTTGATGCCAAGTTTTTCTTTCTTAGGGAAGTGTGAATGTTTTAAACCAAAAACTACACAAACCCAGTCATTTTTTTATGTCACAATCAATAGACCATAAAAATATATCATGCTATAGATCTAAGTATACACATATATTTATGTATATATATATATATTTATATAATATGAGAGCTCCCAGTATTAACACTTGTAAAAAATTTAACAGGCACAATAGTGTTACCCTGGATAGGAATGTTAGAGAAAAACAAATAGAAATGTTCTCCCTTTTCAACAAACAAACAGAATACATCATCACTATGGAAACAAGAATACGCCATATATTTGATAATCATCTACAGAGGCTAACATAGACAGAATATTGCTGAGATCATAATAGTTTCTTTAAAAACTAACCCAAGTCATAAAAAAACAAGGAAACAACATTATCCCCCAACATTTATACAGACTCAGTAGTATTGAATGCATAATCCACTGCACTTCTCAGTAAGTGCTCAGACTGCATATACAGCACAGTAGTAAAGTAAGGCCTCAATCATTTTTGTTGGCAAAAAAAAAAAAGAGAGGAAAACAAACATATACATCTTTCATAATTACACTTTTCTAAACCTAGAAAAAACCTCATGTGCAAATATTTGAATCTTACAATTTGTGGAGTAAGTCAGTGAGTGTAAGGATGATGTGAATGATATCCATCTCCTCACAATGGAAGTCGCTTTCCACTCGTGATGTGACAGCGGAGCCATCGGTCCAGTTCAGGATGCCAGATTTCATTTCATGTTGATTGTACAACCTTCTTCAGTTTTTCTATCTCCAACTGAAATGAAGCAGACACATCATTTTTCTTAACATGATAAGCTTTTGTTTGCACACTAAACCATCTTTTCAAAAATGGAAATTAGCTGAACATTTACTCATTCTCATGCTATTTTAAATGTATACGAGTTGGTTTCTTTATCAAGACAGATTCAGAGAAATGTAACATTTCATGGATCTTTTCACGGTTCTGGGTTTCTCATCAGCAGAAGACTTCATGGTTGAATTAACTTGAAAAGCAGCAAATAGGAGGGTTCCACAAATATATTTTATGAATTTCCATTAGCTCAAACAGCAAAAGAAAAACTCTAAGATTGTATTTTGATGACTTAAAATAAAACGAGAGAGACTGATAATGGCAGTCAGAACAATGTCAAATTTACCATCCCTCCCATAGATGCTGCATTAGAAATTCCCTCACAATAGCGTCATTTTTTTTTTTTTTTGTAATTTGATGCAAAAGTAATAATACAAAGAATAGTTACAAATGTACAAACATTAAATACTACTGTACTTGGGATTTATGATGCTGATGACTGTTAAATGCATCTCAGAGTCTTGTGAAAAGGGTCTATCGGCAGTGATTCTTTGCAGTGAACGGACACAGTCAAAATGAGAGGCCAAACAGCTGATAAAAACATCACAGTAGTCCACACTCCAGTCCATCAATTAACATTCAGTGAAGTGAAAGAATGCATGTTTTAAATGTAAACCATATCATAATCCAAAAAAAAGTCTATGCCCTGTTGTCCACTCACATCAAATCCACAGGTTTTGCTAGTAAACAGTGCTTTATCTGTGCATAATTCTTTCCTGCTTTAGATGAGACAACCTGTTCCTCTGGAGAGAGCGATATTATGGATAGAGTATTTTAGCCATAATCAATAGTTTGCAGTTACAAATGCCTTAATTATGGATTTATTTATTACATGAACACAAGCTTTTAGCTTAACAAGAGTAATTAAATTTGAGAGGATTACATATCAGCTGTTTGATTGAGATGGCACCCATTTACAAGCTATGTAGTGCTTAATGTGTTTTAATAAAGAAACTCTTCTATATCTTAGATGGCCTGTTGATTACATTTTTAGTTCATTTTCGGATGACTATTCCTTTAAAATACACTGCTCAAAAAAATAAAAGGGTGCATAAACACTTAAACAATACAATGTAACCCCAAGTCAATCACACTTCTGTGAAATCAAACTGCCCACTTAGGAAGCAACACTGATTGACAATCAATTTCAAGGCATTTGTAACTGCAAACTATTGATTATGGCTAAAATACTCTGTCGTGCAAATGGAAGACAACAGGTGGAAATTATAGAAAATTAGCAAGACACCCCCAATAAAGAAGTGGTTCTGCAGGTGGTGACCACAGACCACTTCTCAGTTCTTATGCTTTCTGGCAGATGTTTTGGTCACTTTTGAATGCTGGCGGTGCTTTCACTCTAGTGGTAGCATGAGACGGAGTCTACAACCCACACAAGTGGCTCAGGTAATGCAGCTCATCCAGGATGGCACATCTGTGGCAAGAAGGTTTGCTGTGTCTGTCAGCGTAGTGTCCAGAACATGGAGGCGCTATCAGGAGACAGGCCAGTACATCAGAAGACATGAGGGCCGTAGGAGGGAAACAATCCAGCAGCAGGACCGCTTTCTCCACCTTAGTGTGAGGAACAGGAGGAGCACTGCCAGAGGCCTACAAAATGACCTCCAGCAGGTCACAAAAGTGCATGTGTCTGCTCAAACGGTCAGAAACAGACTCCATGAGGGTGGTATGAGGGCCTGACTTCCACAGATGGGGGTTGTGCTTACTGGCATTTGCCAGAGAACACTAAGATTGGCAGATTTGCCACTGGTGCCCTGTGATCTTCAAAAGATGACAGCAGGTTCACACTGAGCACATGTGACAAACATGACAGACGTGGAGGACATTCTGCAGTGTTTTCTGGCAAATGCCAAATGTCCTGCACAAACTGAGACAGACTAAATCTAGAAAAACTATAACAACGTCTCCAAGATGCTTTAAAAAAACCTACCTAAAAAACTATGGGCAAGTATACCTTGGAACAGAAGCTGTTTTACCAAAAGCTGTAATAACTAAATCAAATAAATATTTGGTAATAGAAGTTAATTGATAAATTAAATTATGGCATTATTTTTGAAAGCATCCTCATTTTACAGCATTTTTACACGAGTGTCTAAAACTTTAAACAGTACTGTAGCTTTCCAGGT
>JAUYWG010000021.1:928664-942228 GCA_034779775.1 Enteromius afrohamiltoni | reverse complement strand
TAATCCAATTAGCTCATTTATAATCTATTTAAAATGAAATAACTCATTAAAATCATCAAAGCTAACTACGCTGTGAGAGTTGTGAAGTCAGGCTGTTGTTGTGCAAGAACAGGCTTTAGCAATCTAGTTTTATTGTGATGCAGTGCTTGTTTGTAGTGAAGATTGAGTTTAAAAGTGAAAAGACTGCATTCGAACAGTAATGAAAGCATGTGTAAATACGCAAGAAATATTCTCAAGAACCTTTAAGTTCTTAGCAAATGAACGGATGTATAAAAATAAATTCACAAACAATTAAATCATTGCTATTATGATTTTTGGGTTATGTGAAAACTAGACTCTATTCTTAATAGGTTGTAAACAAATATTGGTTATTTTCTATTAACAATAAGAACTGCATTTGTACCCAGCAATTTCTGCTTTTTCATTCCTTATGACACTGTGTGCTACCACAGCTGGCAAGAAGAATTTGTGGTCTAACATGAACTGGCCAGTGGGTCCTCTTACCTTTATCTTCAGGCCGTGGTTGCGGTTGCTTCTTGTCCAAACTGGACTCTGGTTTCAGGACTGAGGAACGAAACATATTGATGGAGTTAATGTTTTTTTTATATACTAAACTGAAGATGTAGCAGATCTAGACACGGCAGATAAAAGAACAATGTGACTTCAGAGACAGACGTTTGAAGAAACGTACAGTCGATGACTTGCATTTCCTGTGTGGGTTGGAGAGACAGACCAAATCTTTGCAACTCTCTATGCAAGCTCGGGATGATGAGGTGCCCTCTCAAGCATAACAACATCCGCTTTTTTTGTTTGCATGTTTTGCAGACAAAAGCTGTGTGGGACTGACAACCAATTCAGCTGCTTTATCAGATTTTACACATGCACCAACAGATCATATTCAAATGGATGTTTTTGCATAGTCTTAAACATTTAAACTTAGACAATGGATTCTGGAGACTACATCTTGTACCAATCATGTAAATGTTTCAATATCTTACAAACCTTAATATTTCAATGATGTTAAGAGAAGTAATGTTACATAGCTGGATGTTTTCCAGCAAATGTATTTATCGCAAAATAGCTAGCCTGACGTCACAGGGCTATTGTGTCTTCCAGTCGGGCTACCATCAACTATCTCAGCCCTGCCTGTCGGGCTACCATATGGGGGGGAAAAACATATTTTTTATGCATTATTTCACAAATATAGTTGGGTAACTATGTAATATTCGTGTCAGGGTAAAGAAGGGACGGCCAAAGAAAAGCAAAGAGGAAAAGTTCTGTAAAGAAATTCCACCCAAAACATGATTATTTCTATAAATAATGAAAATTATAAGTATTTATCCTTCCTGCAGCTTGAGCTAAAAATAAATGAATAACCAAAAAGTGTTTTTAATATGCTTTCACAGAGGTGTGATCTTTCTGTTCAATGTAACAAATAGAATATGCCTCTTTTCAACATATATCAGCATGCTTCTCTGCAAACCACAAGGTGAGAAGGTCAAATCAATAAGCTAGCAAATGCCATATAGCAGCTGCCTTTCGCTAATAATTGAAATGCAACTAATATATTTTGAAGGTGATTGGCAGGCAAAAACAAGCAAAAGATGTTTGATGACAATAAGATTTTAAGGGATAGTTCACCCAGTTTTAAAATTTTTATAATGTGCCTGAATTGTAAAAAAAAAAAAAAAGAAAAAAAAAAAAAAGCTCTACCAGTCCTCATTAAATTAACATTAACTATAATCTGTGCTCAACATAAGAAAAAATATATACATTATGTTTGAAACAACTTGAGCAAATGAAAATAGAATTTTTATGTTTACGTGAACTATCCCTTTAAAAAAAATTAAATAAATAAATAAAATCACAGTGCTTTTGCATGATTGCGAGAGAGTCATTGACCAAAACCTCATCAACCAGAACATGTATGATGACACTTCAAGCTTAAACTGAAAAGAAAAGAGTAGAATGTTGTAATCAAATTCATGTAATCAGTGAGATGTTAAGAGGTATGTTTAAGACGTGAGGTCATACCTGGGGTTTTGGATGGTGGTGGGGGCTTCTTTGGCTTCTGTGGTGAAACAACAACAAAAAACAAGTCTGTGATTTAAAATGCAATTTAAATCTGGAAATAATCAGGTTCAATTTGAGATTGGATCAATCTCAAATCAGGCTGGAGAACACAATTGTCTGGTTTTAAACAAACTTGTGAAATACATTTAAGAGATGATTACAATTTCAAAGAACTTGTTCATTTAAGCATATTCATTTGTGCATACATTCTAATTTATTAAAATGCAAATCAACAACTCATGCATAGGACCAGGGCCAACATTTCTCTTTTTTCTAAAATTTTTCACTTGAATGTACATTCACAGTACAAAATATATCTACTGCTACTTCCATTTAGACTGATGCATGCTAAAAATTAAAGGTGCTCTATGCGATGTGGCAGGATTTTAGCTCGATATAATTTTTATCTCAAACCGTATGCATAACCCTTTGATCGTCTTACTGTCTGCCCTCTGAACACACTAGGAGAAATCCCGGTCTCGAAAGACAACACAAAGGCTGCAATACCGAAACAAACACTATGGGCACAGGATGTGCACCACAACAAAAACAAACTTCGGCCAACCATTCGGCAAGAAGAGGTGGGTTTAATGCGCGCAAACAAACTTCAGCCAACCAATCGGCAAGAAGAGGTGTGGATTAAAGTGAGCATTATCCCCACCTCTTCTTGCCGATTGGTTGCCCGAAGTTTTTTTTGTTGTGATGAACATCCTGTGCCCATAGTGTTTGTTTCGGTATTGCAGCCTCTGTGTTGTCTTTCGAGACCGGGTTTTTCCCCAATGTATTCAGAGGGCAGACAGCAAGATGATCGAGGGGTGATGCATACGGTTTGAGATAAAAATGAAATCCAGCTAAAATCCTGCAACATCGCATAGAGCACCTTTAAGACATTATGAAATGCATGTATCTTTTTTTTTTTTATTATTAACTTAATTAACCATTAATTTAATTTAATTAACCATTTTCTCAAGTCTTTTCTATGCGGATTATAATTTGTAAATGACAAAAATGAAACATTAACTTCACAAGTCAGGCTACCATAAACCCTAGAGGCATAATAACAGAAGGTTTCTGAACAGCTCGACAAATCAAAATTAGCAGGAACTGAAACTGGAAATCCCCCAGCCTCATCTTTGAAGCCTCTGGAAGATTTGATGATTCTTTCAACACGTTTTTAACAAATCAATGAACGGGCTGAACTGATTACCAAATAAATCAACCTTACACATAATCACAACAGGAGAGAATAAATTCAGCATTTGTAATATGCATCATTTATGATTTGGCAAGCATGTATATGCATGATGTAACATGTGGGTCTTTCAGGCACATAATTCTAGCATTCTTGCACTTTTTCGTGGCAACTTATGCATGACCAATTCTGCATGCTGTTTAAGATGATCATAAAAATGTTCTGACACACTCTAAAAACAAATAGGTGTCTGACACACTCTAAGAACAAAAACACTTACAGTGTCTTTTGGATGTTTTCTTTCCATTAGTCCGAAAAAACACTTTATGAAAATCCAAAAATCTCAAAATTGACAGGTGCATGAAAAAACTGTGTTTTTGTTTTTTTAAAGCATTTAAAGGGAAAAACCTAAATCACTCTGGTTAGATTACCAAAAGGCAGCATTTCCTACAGAAAAAGACAGATTAAGTTAAAGTTTTTTCTTTCTAACATTTTAGCAAGCTTATAAAATGATCACGGGGACAAAAAAAGTTAAAATTTAAACGCACATTTGGTTTTTAAGAATTAAGAAAGAGACTCCAGCTGTTTCTTGAACAACCTGTGAATACAAGTTTGCACTAGAGTGAGCAGTGTTTCCTTTTCACAATTTTTTTGTGGCTGTAGATAATACTGCTGCATGAGAAAAAAAATGGTCATTCCGATCATTTTACAATTATTGAAGAGAGAAGAAAGTCAGGTAATTTGGAACTGAACCTCTGTTGAGTCCTGTTCCCCTCACTGTTGGTTAACATACATTTAACTAAAAAAAAAAAAAAAAAAAAACTCTCATGCTCTTAGGTTAATACTTAACACTTATTAAATATACAAGCATCTGTTAACTACAGGAATTACACTGAAGTAAGATCTTGCTGTACCAGCTGTATTACTGTCACAGACAGTTCAAACAGACCATCTCTAACCAACCCCATCTCATCTATGAAGAAATCTGTTTAGGGCCGAAGAGAGGCAAAACAATTTCCTCTTCCTGAACATCAGAGACATACCTAAAAATCAAGGGCTGAGTGGTTAATGTTCAACCGCTCATGGCACAAAGAGAAAAACAGGTAAACAGCAGACTGGATCTTTTTGTTAAAAAAAAAAAAAGATTTAAAAAATGAATTTCCAGTTACAACTGAAGCTGATGCATTTCAACACTTCAACCTCTAAATAAATGTAATAGCTATATATTTTATATTTAATAATACTGATAACTGATGCTAGTCATAAATTAATAAAAAAGAAAAAATATCTTATATAAAAGCATTACTAATAATTCCCAACAATGTGGTATTAAAGCATCTTGGTTACTTTTTCTTTTTATAAATGCACTATAATTTACAGAAATTGCTTTCCTTTAAATGCCCTCTGTCCCCTTCATTCCTGATGTGGAAATCAATGTCTCATCACCTGACAGGATGCTTCAAGGATAAAGTATTGATCATATCATGGGCTCTTTGGAGTCAGTTTGTAGGAATGAACACTTTCACATTTTCATGAACTGCTCGCTGACCTCCACAACCCATCACATGAGCTTGAGTTCATCACATTCTCACTGCAGCAGCACAAAGACAATCATTCACCAATCAGGTTGAATATGAAAAGATAAAAAAGCAAAATAAAAAAAAAACACTGGGAGCATATCAACCCATGACCTCATTCAGAGGAGGGGTATTTCACAGAATTTCTCCAAAAAAAAAAATTGTATGTGGCAGAACAGAACTTCTGCCTGCACAAACCCTCTGTTTGTTCTCTAGACATGGTAGCTGGTGCTTTGAACAAATAAGCTGCTTCTTACAATAAAAGGGCCTGTTGTTATACAGTTTGCCAAAATGTGGTTACATGCACCCTGAAGGTAAACAAAGAAGATCTCTAAGCTAAAGTGAAGCTGTGTTTGTGAAATACATGGTGATGATAAGGTGTCGTTATTGATTTAAAAGCTTCTTTCAAACTCAAATGCCCAAGAGTAAACCATAAAGTTAACTTGATATTGTCTGGACTGTTGTTTATTTTGGTCCTTAATGTCTTTTATTAAAATATTTAGTAAAGCGCTTTCATTGAGAAGCAGGGATGGGAGATAGAGCTTAAAAAGATTTTAAAAAAGTATATACATAATTGACAAAATTGTATGTTTTTTGATACAATTTTCCTTTAAAATTTTGCATACAGCGATTTTCTGACAAGATAATAAGCATTACCTCCTCTGGTTCCTGTTTAGAAGATGTTTTAACAGAGCCTTTGGATGTGAGTGTCTGTATAGGGGAAAAAAGAACAACTTTTGATTAGAGATCATTTTTAAGAAGATTTCACTTGATTCTGATATTTTTTCGAATGCAGGTCTGTACTGAGTGGTTCAATTTCCTTTTCAGAAAATGAAGAGTCCCAAGGTAAACTCTAATGCATTAATGAATGCAAATGTACCTCTTTGTCCGTCTCAGGAAGCAGAGTTACAAAGTTGTCTGGGAAAACTCCATTCTTGCCATTAACCTCTCCTCTCCACCAGCCTGGCTCTCCGGTATCCTAAAACATCAAAACCATTGGTACAACTTATCTTATTAAATATACATTACACCTTTAAAACTTAAATACATTTTTTTATGAATAGGAAACGAAGACGCATATCCCTGGCCACTAGATGGTGGTCGTGTATAAAACATTTCCAACTTTGCTCTGCTTCCTGCTAAAGGCCTTTGCCAAACAATAGCTGACTGTGGGAAAACAGTGTCCACGTGCCTTAAATGAAGCAAACACACCCTTTGGTTGCTAACAGAACAGAAGCCATGGCTAATGAGATGCATTAGCCACAGCATCGTAAACGTACAAAAAGTCTGACGCATAGGAGAATACTTTACCAAATAAAATAAACCCACAAAAAACACTTATCTGTTAAACTTTATCTCTGATCACAGTAAATCATCACAGAATCCCCCACCTGAACACCTGTTTTGGTAAATAAACTATAATATCATTTTATATTTTTCCCTTTTGAACCACGATTTAATTCATGATTCAGATTGTTAATGTCATGTGTAATTCCCTTACCACCACTTTACCTTTTTAGCACAATTTGCAAAAATGTGGACTAACTGCCTAGGCTTGTTTGTGTAGTGTTTTCACACACCAGACTTAACTACAGTACAGGATATAGATTAAATGTAAATGTATAACAGACCTACCAAAAAAGATCATCTACTGACAATTAGCTGTTTAGAAATGACCAACATTAGAAGACTAGCTAATTTAAAGCTTTTAATTTTTAGCTTATTATTACTTTCAAAGTCTAAAATGAGACTTATAAATGGATAATTAATTAATTTTTAATTATTTTTTGTAGTAAATAACATTTTATTTAAATTCAGCAAAAAAAATAAATTACATTTCAATATATATATATATTTTTATATACAGTAATAATTGTTATGCTTCTTCTTGCAGATGCTTTGTCTTAAAAATACTTCCTACAAAAATGTGTTGTTTATTAAGTGACATTTGCTCTGTACCTTGCTCAGTACGTGGATGATGTCACCCTCCTTTAAATCCAGCTCATCTTGGTTAGTCGCTTCATAGGGGAATATGGCCTTGCAGTATTCTTTTACTGTAGAGAGACGAAAAAAAAAGAAAACATGTATGACAAGTTTCTATAACTTGATTTGGCCCAAGTAGCTACTAGAGACAAGAACTTGTTTTAGTAAAGCACACTGTGTAAGTTTTCTCACTGTTTATTACTAGAAGAAAGACATGCTAATCTATAATTTGGGTTTAGCTAATAACCAGGAGCAAGAAACCCAATGTCAGTCAGTCTTAATCAGGGCACTCAACATCATCTAACCATGTGTGGTGGATTCCCATAAACCTCCTGTCATTACTTTGGTTATCACATACAGCTTTATGTTAACCTTCCCATTAACTCACCTTTTACTTTGCTCTCTGCCTCTTTTTCTCCTTTAGGGGGTTCAGGAGTGCTCAAAGGGGTGGGTTTTGTGGCTGATGGTAATGATGGAATTGGCTAAAATGAAGCAGAATCACAAATGGATTTACTGACACACCAGCCACACAAACACATGCAGTTGCACACTGGAAAGTACAGACTTTGAGACAGGTCAGCCATGCCTGAATGAAAGGAATGCTGGGGAAACAATCACCGATGTTACATACGCACAGATTCAATGGGTGTCCGTGCCTAATTCACCGTTTTGTTTTTTTAAATCCAAAACAGAATAAGAAATCTGTAAGTGCTTAGTAAATCCTCAGACCATCAAATGATCATGACATGTTATAAATGACCTCTGAGCTCTTGATATGAGACGGAGTGGATGACTCAACTAATCTGAATGACATAATGGGATGCAAAATGTGACAAAAAGGGAGAAAGGAAGTATTGGTTAAATGCATTAATATTGTAAACGGATCTAAATGACGTAACACAGAAAGTCATTTGGGGCACATTTAACAACTACTGTACACTATGATTGAAAAGTTTGGGATCAGTTTTTTTTCCTTTTACACAACAAGGATGCAACAAGACCAAAACCAAAACTGATAGTAAATATTTATAATTTAATATTTGAAATAGATGCCGTTCCTTCCAATTTTTTAACAATTAAAAATTATTTTACTTTTTTTCCTATAGTATCAAGGATCATGTAATGCTGTATAATAATACTATAATAATGTTACTGTATTTTTGATCAAATCAATGCAGCCTAGGTGAGCGAAAGGGAGTTCCTTATTAAAAACATTTAAAAAGATTTTATCAACCCCATATATTTTGAATGGTAGTATACTACTAAGTGAAACTTAAGTGAAAATTCAGGGTGAAATGCAGGATGTGGTTATTTTAAACAAATATCTACATTAGGGACATTTTAATGCTAAGATCCTCCAAATATAATGAAAAAAACCATTCAGCAAACTAACGACAACAGTCGGAATTGAAAATGACCTAGAAATATACAAACTTTTCATATGTATGATGAAAGATTTCATTTTAGTGTTTTATTGTGTAAAAGTAAATTGTCGCTTCAAATTATAACCCAGTTCAAATATTCCTGACTGACATATTTCATCATACCAGTAAGAGTATGGTTTACATTCAAAATTTTAAACCAAACTATTATGTTCTGATGAGGCATTATTTTTTAATAGTGTAATGCGCACTCTTAAAATCACGCACAACCAGGGGAATTTATAATGACTGTAAAAATTCATCTAGAATTGAAGCTATGAAACTTTAGCTTTATAAGCAGCTGTTTGCAACTTAAGGCAAACAAAAGTTTTGTAGGCCCTAGAAACATAAACGCAACGCACACGTCATTGACATTAAATGAAATTGTCATTGTCTAGCAATTAAAATGCGAAATGCCTTCCAGCTGTCTGCAGATGTAACAATGGCACAGACAGGTATATTCTGCTCCCAGTTTGAGCTGTGCAGAGCACAAACGCAGTCCATACCAGTCTACTTCAAAATCAGCCACCCTAAATAATGAAGACCAAAAATAGAGAAACATGTGTTCCTAAAAAGGAAGGTCTCACCATGAGACTTTCTGCCTCTATGGTAAAGTCTTGAGCAATCACTGGCAAAACTTGTAAAGCAGTTAGACATGTAATTACCCTTCAACGCTCCATTGCTCATGGCTATGGGAATGGGCAGCACTGATTATCATACATGCCAAGACAATTAAATAATTTTTATTATTAATATGGGCTACACTGGTTTGCGGTACAGTTCCTACTTCATCAATACCAGCATATCTTGCACATAGTGTATATATATATATCAACTATAACCACACATTCATTTTTATAATAACCAAAGTTTTCTGTTTAATTTGAAGTGATTTGGGATTGGTACCGGCCCTGCAAAACAGATAAAGGACAATGTCATGTGCAGAACTACACTTACTTTTTCTTTCTTTTCCTCATTTTCAGATGGTAATCTTTGAGAGACTCTGAGTTTTACAGATCCCTCTCTGAATATGTCACCAAAGCCAATGCCCTTGATCTTCTTCGGTTGGGCCATGACCCCATTGCCTGGGTGAGGGGATGTAGGGCTAGACGCTCCATCTCTGTTATCTGTGAACACATAGTTCTGTATGAGGACCAGCACAACAAGCTTGTCATGTCATGGGTAAACGGTTTAAACATTGTTATCTGTTATAATTATATCTAAAGTTTGAACTAACACAAACACAAAGGCACTTTAAAAGTTACCATATAAGTGATCCAATACATCTGTGTGAGGAACAGACAAAAATTTAAGTTGGAATTAAATACAGTATGCAATTTTAATTTTACTATACTTCTACACACTTTAAATTGGAAAGGCTCATGGTTTCCCAAAAACAACCAGTACAAATATTTACAATTACACCTTTTGGGTTGCCCAGAAGAAATTAATACATACAGATTTGAAGAAACATGACGGTAATATAATTTTTACTTGCAAACATACTTTTTTGGGGGGTAAACTATTTCTTCAAAAGTACATAAAATAATTGTTCAATATGGGCCATTATTACTCAATATATTAAATATTAAAATATTTTCAAAATATGTAGTACAATGTGTGTGTGTATTTATATATTATACATAGTACACACATATAACATGTATACAATTTTTTTATTTTTTTTGAATGTGAATCATTTGACATTTGTCAAATACAAATGCCGTGATTATAAGACTATAACACTTCCAAAACACACCCTTAAACGTACAAAAAACCCAACAAAGGTGTCCGTTAAGTGTTTTCATGTAAGAACATGCCCTCTCTGAGATAAGCTGAGCAGTACCTGGCTCATCTGTTACATCACTGGTCTCTGTGTCTTCGGATGATTCTATTTCTTTGACAAAGTTTGAAGGAAAGAGTCCAGACTTCCCATTCATGCTTCCGTTCCACCAGCCCTCTTCAACCTAAAAAAAACCACTCGGTCAGCACTAATACAGGAACTATCCAGTTAAACACTCAT
Source organism: Enteromius afrohamiltoni (assembly GCA_034779775.1). Classification (NCBI taxonomy): domain Eukaryota; kingdom Metazoa; phylum Chordata; class Actinopteri; order Cypriniformes; family Cyprinidae; genus Enteromius; species Enteromius afrohamiltoni. Next base: position 931,959 of record JAUYWG010000021.1, on the reverse strand, counting down.
TTTTAAAGACAGTGGGTAACATTGGGTATATTTTTGCATTTTAGATTATATAGTCACTGTTGGAGAACCACTGAAATTCATACCATTTTGGATAAAGTCACAAAGAATGTCTGAGAGAAAGTATGTTAAAGAAATACTGTGTTTTTATTACTAGCTCTTCTGAGAACGTCTGAGCGGCAAGCTAAAATTACAAGGAAATTGCTGATTACGAGAGAAACTAAAACTAAGGAACATCTGACTAATTTATTATAATATCTTACACTGCAGCCTGCAAAAACCAGGTTTGCTGTGCTCGGGTTTCTATAAATAGAAAACTAATTTATTCAGCGCAATTTCAAAGCATTAAATACTAAAGACAAAAGTTACTGACCTCTTCAGTGATGTCAATGATATCGCCAATCTTCAATTCCAGCTCGTCTTCATTCTGAGGCACATATTCAAACAGGACTTTGCACTGACGCTTCTTGGGCTCTGTAATGAAAACACAAGTCACTATACCAGTATGCAAGAGGAACATTTCCCCCTGCTACCTGAAGAGGGCTCAAAGAGTAGCCTAGCTAAATCGGGAAGAACCTTTCTTAAACGTGTATGCACACATACACTCTCACACAAACACCACACCCTGTCCTTCAGATGATTCATGTGCCTTTTAAGGAGAAAGGAAAATGGCTGATTACTGTGTTTGCTCCATATAACATGAAAATTAAGACATGTTACCTGTCACCCAAAAACTAAACTGAATATATTCTCCACTACTAAATCTTCTACTGCTTGTGGACTGTGAGAAATGCACAATTTACTAATTAACTACAGTTTAAAAGTTTAGAATCTGTTTTTTTTTATTTATAATAATTTAATAATGAAGTGACAGTAAACATTTAAAAAGAAACATTTAAAAAAAGACAAATGCTGTTCTTTTAAACTTTACATTAAAAGAATTCTGATTTAAAAAAAATAATAATAATACATTATCACCGTATATTGAAATACTAAAGTATTATCATCAAATTCTATTACTCTACTACAGTACCACAACAGTACTGTTTTTTTAGTACATGGCTCTGCATGGCTGGCTTGAAATAAAAGTTGCACTGAGCAGAAACTAAACAAAATATTATATCTTATATTATATCATTATATCTTCAAGGGTACAATGTGATAATCCTGCACAGGAGCACAGAAGAAGAGAATCAACACAACTACATTCCACTGTTATCCATGCTTTAGACGATTTGTTCAGAAGAAACCTTGAAGGCAGGATGGCACCACAAACGCTGAGTGTTTTATGACAATGTTCCCAGCAAGCTGGATCAGATCAAGTTGACTTCCTCTAAAAATCTGAGACAGTCGAATACTCGAGAATCAAAACAGAGGAAACGAAAATAGGCTTTATGAGCCAATAAGAAAGCAACTGCTGCCCACTACTGGCCAAAGCTGTCTTGTGCTAAACTCTGATTACAACAAAATAAACGCACAAAGCTGAAAGATCTTGCCATATGCTGTACTATTATAAACTAAATAAAAATCATAGCAGACTGCTGTGACAAATTATTTAACAAGAAATCTCCCACAATAACACACACTATCCATTAGGGCAGTCGTGCCCCCCCCCCAATGATACACTTTCTATGCATAACGATGCTTCGATTTGAACAAAAACAGTGCATCCTTGTGGCACGGCTGACAGCATACATAGTGTGTTTAGTAGATATTCTACAAAATGGTGTCAAGTCATTATTTTTTTAATTTTCCTTGCATATAAAAATTACACTCATTACTTCATAACATTCAGATTGATCCACTGATGGCAGAGTATTTGAATGATATGTTTCATACTTTTCTGGACCATGACAAGTGGGCTTTACTTGACAGTCTCAAGCCTCCTGGTTTTAAAATATCTTAAATTGTGTTCGAAGACAAATATAGTGTTTACAGGTATGAAACGACGGGTTTGAAATGGGGGCAAGTGACTCATAACAAAACTTTCATTTTGGGATGGAGTATCCCTTTAAGGAAGAGCTAAAAGCTGTCAGAATGTGAAATAAAAAAGACGCACTCTTTTTTGAGGCACGGGGTTGAGAATGGGGTTGTAAGCCAATTCCTCCTGCGGGGATGCCGTAGGTACTGATCCTCTGCACCAGACTGGCCACATTCCCTGATGCTCGCCTCTGTATCGGAGTCTCATTCTTTACCTCCTTCGCTTCTTTAGCCTCCTTTGGCTCCTCTTTGGACTTTGGCTCATCTTTTTTCACCTCCTTAATTTAAAAAAAACAAAAAGAATCAAATATCAAACATAGAACCAAATTTAACAGTAGTATAACAAATCATACATCATGGTAAGTGTAATTTAACAACACGAACACATAATCTATCATAACATCTTTCATGGAAACTCAAATAAAAAAAGCTTTATTTATTAAATTATCCAGCAGTGTTGTCAATGTACCAAAATTTCGGATCCGATACCAGTAAAAATTCAGTACTAATTTCGGTACCAAAGCAAAACACAATAGCATTAAATAACACACAATTTTACTAAAATAACTCAATTTTACTAATCACAACTAAAATAAAAATGTACAAAATTCAATGCAATTCTTTACTTATTTAAACTAGTGTTTCAAGTTTTTCCACAAATAATAAAAGTATGCAAAACAAATTTAATCTGTCTTTTAATTAATGCAATTTAAACATTTTATTTTTGGGTAAATTAAGAGGATTAACTATTAAAATTAAAGATAAATATTGTGTGATGATTTCTTAAATAAACATTATTCTAAACAATAGTAATATATTTCTGCGGCTTGTAGTAAACAAAACTGCCTTTCATTCGTTAACACAGAGACGCACAGAATATACAGGCTTCATATTTGAATCGACTTTTACGACTTAGTATTTACAGAAACTAGTTCATATAGCAAACTGAATTCCAAGATTCCGTCTGCGTTTTCTGCATCGCGGAAATCATGAGGGCGTACCATCAAGAACTGGGTTGACTGGGTATGCGGTACTTAAAAAAAATACTGGTACCGTCACGTTTACATTTTTTTTAGTACCAACTTGGTACTGAAGTACCGGGTCCTTTGACAACACTATTATTCAGTGAAGAAAATGGTGCACAAATGAAAGGTAATTTGTGATTTTAAATTATTTTCTCAGATTAAATTATTTTCTCAGGAATCTGATGGATATTGTACCCTAGCAAGTTATTTCTCATATGTGTTTGTCTCTATTTATACACTACGCCATGTTTCTTTGTCACTCACATCATTGTAAATATATACACACACACATA
>JAUYWG010000021.1:897557-928564 GCA_034779775.1 Enteromius afrohamiltoni | reverse complement strand
GCTTGAGTGGATTTACTGAAACAAATAGCAGTGAAGCAGTCAGCACCAGCAACCCATGCAACGGTGAGCATGTAGAAGCTGGCTCTATTTGGACATACATACAGTATACACTGGACTGCAAAAATAATCTTGATTTTTTTTTTTTTTTTTTTGTCATGCATGATTTAAAGCAGCCATGTTTTATGGATGCTTTACTGACATTGCCTGGACATTTTTATCTTGTCATGTTTTTATATATTTTTGCAAATTATTCATGCTCTTGTTGGGAAGGATATAATGTCCCAAAAATGAATTAATAGCAACAAATGCATAGATGTTTTTTTCAGATTTTTTTTTCTGTAATTTGAAAATTAATCAAATTAAAGAGATATTGTTCTGAAATGTGTTATTTATTTTCCAGATATCAATGAGTGTTCATTCAGTCCATCTGTTTGTGGTCCAAATGCCAACTGCAAAAATCAGCTGGGAAATTACAGTTGCACATGTCTGAATGGATTCACTGCAACAAACTCAAATCTCCTTATCAGCATCAACAACACATGTAAAGGTACATTGTATGTTCAGATACATAAAAACCCTGAGAGTTTTCACCTGCTACTTTAAATTCAGGGACATGGTGGATAAAGATAAACAATCACATGATTTTTTTACAATCACGGCTTTAACAATCAGAGTTTTTCATACTCTTCCTCATCTAGTCCTGTAATAAAGATGTGAATGAATGTTTTAAGATATTAGACTTCTTTGGTCAAACTCTAATTGCACCAACTCAGTTGGGAGTTTACAAATATTCTTCATGCCGATTTTAGGATATGATATCAGTTTTAAACCATGTCTTGTCAATGTTTTTTGATTACAACAGTACCACAACCAGCAACACAAACACCAACACCACAACCAACATCATCAGCACCACCACTACCACTAACAACAAGAACAACACCAGCACCAGCAGGTATTCACATAAAAAAAATTTCATGCAGGATAAAATGATATTCATATTGTTGTTGTGCTAATGTTTCTAATTCAATAACAACATTGACAGGTATTGTACATTTTTAATCAACACAGTCTCACTCAAACTCGTCACATTTTGACGCTTGGTCAAGACCCTTTTGCGTCACTTTTTGAAGCTCAAGAAACCCCTTTTTATTCACTTTTCGACATGAAGGGACCTCTATTGTTTTAAATAGGAAACCTTTAGCGTCAATATGCTGCTGCAATATTTTTTTTAAGGAAAGATACATTGGGTAAAAACATTGGCATTATTGCATATATGTAGGGGTGTGATTTTTCAATGTTAAAGTTTTATTTTAATTATATTATTTACACATTTATGAGCACATAACTTAAACCCCTGCCCCTAAACCTACCATCTCTCAATAAAACACAAAATATAGCAGACAGATACAACTACTGTCATAATTTATTTGAAAAAATATTAATATTCCAAGTCTTTTGAAGCAAAACGATTGATTTATGAGCGGAATAGACTCAGTCGCTGTCTCGGTCTTCTGTGCGCTGCTGCAGTCGATTTCAAAAAATGCTGCTACAGGAATCCTGTTTTCTGAATGAGATGTGAGCATGCCACGTTATTGGAGCGGGATCATTTTTAGTGTTTAAAAACTTGTGCTTTTACTTCTTCGCATTAAGACTTTGTATGGATTCAGAAGACTTGGAATGTGACACAACTTGTTTGTAATGTATGTATTATATTGTTGTTTATGATTAGTTTGTGCAATAAATACTTGTGATTTATATTGTTCAGAGGGGGGTAGCTTATGTTTAGGGTAGGGGCTGGGTTTGGTGCTCCAATAAAAGTAAAAAATTATATAATAAATTTATATATACACACAAACTATTACATTAAGGCAAAAAACTGAAAACAACAGAGGATCCTTCATGTCAAAAAGTGACTGAAAAGGGGTACCTTGAGCTTCAAAATGCGACACAAAAGGGTCTTGAGCAAGCGTCAAAATGTGACAAGTTGGAGTAAGACTGTGTTGCTTTAAATACTGCACAAAAGAACAAGGAATCAGGATCATCTTAGTTTTAGTCAGGGGGTGGTGGTGGGGGGGGGGTGCATTGTTTTTGTATTGTTTTATGATCAAAGATGAGGATTATTGCGTTAACCTGTTAATACATTGTGCATAAATGTGCACTTATTTACAGTAATTGGAATGTCAATGACAATAAATCAGATTTTTGATGTCAGTCTTACCAACCCTGATAGCATGGCATACAAAGATTTATCTGGAAAAATTCAATCAACAGTGAGTATTCTGTTCTTCATTTTTAATGAAATGTATTAATTGTGTCATTTCTTTATGAAAAATAAAATGTTTATCTTGTTGGATACGATTTATAAAATGGTTATTTTACAGTCTTTGATTAATGATTGGTTAACAGCAGTGTTTTATTTACAATATCAATCAATCAGTCACCTTTATTATTGTGACGATCAGCTGGATGTGCCAGCAAGACATTGGATGGCACTCCAGCTCTCCACTCCAGCTCTCCGTGTGTATGTTTACGTTACTCTGTCTAGTTCATTCGTGTTCTTAGTTCTAGCCTTACTTGCCGTTGGATTATTCGTTGACGATTTCTGCCTGGTTCTGGTTATCCCCTCTGTCTCTCCCCAAAGATCCTGTTTCATGGCATTTTGACCCTCTGCCTTGTTTTTCAACTCGGCCTCTGTCTCCGCTAACATTGTCTGCTGGCTCTTGATCTGTACTGTCCTGACCCTGAGTTTTGATTATTAAACCGTTTGCATATGAACTCGCACGCCTCGCGTACTCTCTATTTGTAACAATTAAATAGCGTTTTTTTATTAGCGTATTATATTATATTTATTATATATTAGCATTTTTAACAATACATATTGTGTCAAAGCACTGAACAGTATCAATTCGAGGATATAGTGCACATTGTGTGTTATGGGGAGTGTTCCCAACTCTGGCTGATCTAATCAGCAACCTAACAATCCTTTAACGGATTTGATTAATAGAAGCTTATTAGTGTGCTGTGTGTAAGCCACTTTAAAGAGAGATCTGTCTTTAATCTAGATGTGTGTGTCTGCCTCTCAAACAGTGTTAGATAGATTGTTCTAGAGTTTGCAAGGAGACAATAAAGCATGGAGATGACCGTTTCAGTGTATCACTTACTAGTTACAATCATGGACTGTAACTAATCATTTTATATTACTTTTTATATCATACATTTATTTTGGTATTTGTTTTTACCTATCATCGAGCTGACAGCAAGAAATGGTCCAAAATATACTGTCCAAAGTATAATATCCTCACATGTAACATGTATAAATACACACAATCACTTTATTTAATTTTTATTATTGGGAAATAATATTATCCTTTTTTCAGATTAATAAATGTTATTCTGATAAACTAACTGGCTACATAACTGGTTCTGCAAGAGTCTCTAGATTCAGGTATGATCTACCATTTTCCTTTTCACTTTTTTCACCCAGCATTCCCATTTATTGAGCACTTTTTCAAACAAGTACATTGTTAATACATGTTTTCAAATTAGTGTGGTTTGTGTTTCATTCCATAGGCCTGGTAGTGTTATAGCAGACTACACAATAAGTGCAACATCCAGGAGCCTTGATTTTGGAGCATCAAACACGCAGCTTTCTGACTCTCTAGGGGCACTAGGAATAATTTTAGTTGAAGATGCTTTTGCTCAAAGCGGTAAGCGTAGTCAGTGCCTAATCTTCACAATTTTTTTAGTTTCATCAAATCAAAAAGGTTTATTATTTGGGTTTTTATTGATGTTGGTTTTGGTTATTTACAGATCAAACAGACTTCACAAAAGAACAGTTATATCCTCTGCAAAAGGTTGACCTGAACTGTATACAGCCAGACTTTGCAAACGGACTAATAAAATGGAAACTGAATAACAAGGATCTTGCAGAAAACACAGAATATTTTATTTCAAATGGCAACAGAACTCTTACTATGAAAAACACTAGTGAAAGTTACAGTGGTGAGTGGTGTAAGATTTTGTTTTGCCTTATCTATAGAAGGTTTCATAGGGTGCACTTGCCTGGACCTAAGTTAACTTCCGGTCTGTATTTGTTTATCATAGCTAATTATGAGTAATGAAATTGGTCTCAGGTTATTGTGCTCTGGAATGTGTTTCCCATACATGTTTATTTGTGGCGACCTGCCACAATATCAAAACTGGGGGTTTTATTTCACTTTTCTGAAGGAAGAAAATTTAATTTTCATGTCATCCTGCATATAAGGCAATGTTTGTAAGCTCAGAGCTGCTTCATCTACAGCCGTTAACGGAAACCTCTCATTTCTCATGTTTAAAGCAACTTCTGCTGGCAGAGAATGAGTTTGCATTTTTAATAAATCCATCTGATTTACACAGCGAACATATTTCGCTTGTTATCAAAAAAAAAAAAAAACTACTCTAGAAGGTCTTAGAAGCTGTTATTGATTCTATTTGATGTCTACCGGAAATTTAAGTTAGGGCTACAAAAGCATGCATGTGCAGTAATGTTTTTTTTATGTTGTTGTCCTTGAAACCATCTATATCACATAGTAAATAAATAAATAATTGTTTAGAAACCTTGTTCAGTAAACAAAACATGCTTGGTTTACTAAATTTGATTTATATATTAATAATACTGAAGTGATCCCCCTCCATACACAGGTCGATATTCATGCATTATACAAAGGAATACAATACCCTACATTCAGTGGCAAAACATCATTATTAACCAACGCCCCAGTATCATTGTGGGTGATAAAGAACGTACCTTTCCATGTGATGGCAGTAGTTTCCAACTGAAATGTTCTGTTGATGCTGGTTACAATATTGAGTGGGTCTTGGGTGGAAAAGTACTCATTTCAGGTTGTAAATATGATTCTCAGTTTTTTATCAAATGTTTATATACAGTATATATAAGTTATTTAAACCTTAAATTATCCATGATATTAATATGTGAACTTGTAAATCCATTTCTCTTTTTACACAATCAGGATTTGACAGTATCACATTAAACTATACTACTCAGAAGGATAATTGTATAGAAGAAACCTTTACATGTCGTCTCAAGGATCTGCTACAACTACAGAATTACAGTTACAGCTATAGCAGTGTCAGAGTTAGGACAAGCGCAGAAAGTGAGTTTTCATTTTCCTATTCTTTGCAGCATCAAAGTGCTTTTTCACTGTTGTTGTCATGATTTCAGTGCGTGTTCGCCAGTCCAGGTTTGTGGTCACAGACACAGACAGCTCGCGGCCCCTCCCCCCTCTCTCTGTCTTCTCTGTATACCTCATTACTTTTATCTGCCTGTGGTTTCACTCAAACTGATCATCAGTGCCCCTCTTCTTGAGAGGTTTTTGATATTTAGGCCGATTAAAAGGAATGCTGTCTTTCACGTTTCACTGACTCACGTGCCTCAGCTCCAGCAGCCAATGCAGAGCCGCTAGAAACCGCTCAAGGTCTGCTGGAAGCTTCTTTCCCATTCCTGAAGAGGCAGGGACCCCAGCCGTAGATAGCGCCGGACCCGCTGCCTACAGCACTGTCCTCTAAGCACAAAGACGGTGGAAAAGTCTAGCCACGGCCTAACTCCACGTAAGCTACTCCATTTCTGTCCTCTACCTTGCACTGCTCCAGGTATGACACTCAATTAATAGCTGCAAACACTGGGTCCGCAAAGTGCCCATGCAGCGAGCTGTGATAGCGCACACACAAACTCACAAGAGCAGTTCCTCTCAAAAGCATACACATAAGTGATATGCCCCGAAACAGCGACAAAGCGCTCAATATAATAAACCCTTCCCTTTGGCAGAATGCCTAGCAAGCCATTCCCAGGGTTTCAAATAGGGTTACGGGGATAATAAAGAGACAGTTACACCCTTCAGTTGCAGGGCAGCCGCCGCCATTCAGCGACGTCGTCACCACTTCAGTTACGAGCCGCAACACTCATGTGCTGTGGCCCGAAGTGAAAGCACTGCTCTTAAAGGGGCGCGACACATCTTGTCCCCCATCAGAAAGAGAAAAAGGGTTTTTGCAGCCAGTACTTTTTAGTCCCCAAGCTAGAGGGCCTGAAACATCTGAATCACGCCCTTATAAATGGCAGTTCAGAATGCTCATGTTTAACACAGGCCATTCTTGAGATTCACCTTCAAAGGGAACACTTTTACAAAGTGTACAGACACGGTGCTTTCCCCTCTGAAACAGATGGGAATCTGTGTTCTAAATTACCTTGACGACTGGCTCGTTCAAGCCAGCTTGTGAGAGGAGGCAGAGAGGCACAGGGCAATCCTCTTCATTTAGACCATCTTGAACTCAGGGTGAAATTTGCCAATAGCATGCTGATGCCCAGCCAACAAATACATTCCTGGGCACTGTAATAGACTGTAATAGGCAAATCCGAGCATTGACCTCACAGAGCGCGCTGCGACAATAATGCGTTGAGCCTCTTTCAGGATCGCAACGCTTCATCCCCTGAAAGTCTTCAGAGTATGATGGGTCTACTGGCCACAGCCTCATCATTGTTACGGCTCGGCCTCTTACATGACGGGCGCTGCAATACTGGTTGGCACGAGATTGGCCACACGGACACGTTCAGCTCAGACTGGTCGGAGCCTGCATTGCAGCTCTCCGTTTATCGGAAGGCACCCAGTGGCTACAGAGAGGTGCTCCCATCCACATTGTGTGCAGAAGGAAAGTAATAGCGACAGACACCTCCGCAAAAGGGTGGAGTGCGCTGCACGAAGGCTCACAGGCCATGGGCAGAAAGCAGCTTGCACATCAACTGCCTGAAGATGCTGGCAGTATGGCATGCTTATCATGTTTTCCTGCAGCAACTGAGAAACACTCACATCCTGGTTCGTTCAGACAGTATGACAGGGTGTGGGATGGGTTGGGTTGCAGATGCTGTTTGACTCAAACCGCGAGCCCGGGCTCACGAGCCCTTGTATGTGCAATCAACAGTTCACGCTGGCGCGAGCCTTTGCTTATGTGGCCTTATTGCTGTGTCTGGCCACACACACGCCCAGACTGCTACCTCAGGCTCATACGCCTTTAAGCACAAGGATGATATGAATGCATATATGCGGGGCATTATTCTCTGCATGCTTGTGTGACTGTGCACCCCGGCTTTGCCTGGGCTCACTCTCAAGCTTATTAGTCCCACATATACAGCACGGCAGGATTGAACTGAGTTCCCATAGCAGCTTATCAAATGCAGTACGTACAGGTTATTTCCATAACCCAGGTTCCCTGAGACACGGGAACGAGTACTGCTGTTCTTTACCGCACTGTATACCCGTCGCTTCAGTCGAAGTAACCTGAAGTCCTGGAGCTAGGCTGCCAGGCGAGCTTCGACAGGAGCTGTGGCCATTGGTCGGCATAGTACGACGTCTGCCGATTGATTTAAAAAAATACCACTGCAGCGACCAATGGCCATGCCGTTTCACTGCGTGATTAAAAAAGGCTTCAGTTAGGAGGAAAAAAGGAGTTTTTCCCATTGCGTCTTATCAGACACAGTACTCGTTCCCATGTCTCAGGGAAACTGGGTTACGGAAGTAACCTGTACAATCTTTGCCTTGTATTTGTTTTTTTGATCTGTCTTACCCTTTGGATATTGACTGACCCTTGCTAGCTCTCTGGACCATTCTTGTGTTTTTGCTTTGCCTTTGCCATACCTGTTTGCTGTTGTTTTATCCTGCCTGTAATTCCAATCTTGTCTAATAATAAAATCTGCAGATGGATCTTCTCAGTTCTTCAGAACTGTTGCATTGGCTTTTCTTTGGATCGCATCACAACTAATTCTATTGTTGATTGTTCTGGTCCTATTTACTTATAGTTTATCGTAGTTAGTATGATGTTTCTACATAGCGTGAAAGTCCCCAAATGCACAAAGTGTAATGTGATGTCCTTTTCTGTTGAATTGAATCTTTTTCCTTCTGACTTTTAATCAAATGCTTCAGAGTTTGATTGTCAAAATGAAGAACTTGGATCTGGAAATACAGATGATGTGAGGACAGGAGTCTGTGGAAAAGGCATGAAAGGCACCATAACTTACAAATGTCAATCAAAGGTTTGGAAACTAGAAAATGATAACTGTGTACTTGAAGTTATCGACAACCTCAAAAACAAACTTGAGGTAATGTATTCATCATGTATCTATTTACAACGATCTGGTAATTTTAAGGGTTTCTAATATTTGTATTTTTGTATTTTGCCAAAGTCCTTGACTTTGGAGGGAATTCCAGGGTTTATGGCTAACCTCAGTTTTGCCACATCAGAGAATAATATTAATATAACCCAGTCTGCTGCTACTGTCAAAGTAATTGTTGACATACTCTTCAAAATTGCTGACTTGTCAAAAGCTACTTTAATTACTGAAACAGTGATGGGGGTATGTATATTATATTTATATCTATATATTCAGTTAACATTTTATCCTTTTTTTATTCAATTAAACTAATGTTTAGTTAAGATAAATTATTGATAATTAATTTTACTTGCAGTAATTTTGTATTGCTTTAACCATTCTTTTCATGAATCTGTTCATTATTAGATTTGATTCGATTAGATAAGTAATTCTTTATTAAAAAAATTTGTTAAATCTTGGTTTTGTATTAGGTTAGTAATATCTTGAAATATATTGTCTTATTAGATTATCTACATGTATTGTATATTAAATATTTCAACTTTTCTGGGTTGAATTTCATAATTTAATACAGAATTTTATATTACATTTTCAGAATTTCCTAAAAACAGTGGACATTATTGTAGCCGGTAATGTCAGAGATACATGGAGCAAACTGAACAACAACAACAACACAGAAGACACCAGCATTAAACTTCTGAGGGCTATTGAGATTATAAGTGACCGTCTCATAGATGAGTTTGATATTTATGAAACATCCATTCAGCTGAATAGAACTACTATCAAAAATTCATTCAATATAACATCAGCACTGCCAAACTCAACTACAGAGATTGTGATACCACAGGTTCCTCAAGCGACTATCATAACCGTTGTGATTTTTACAACTCTTGACAAAGTTTTACCTACAGATGGTACTAATGACAGCAGGAAATCAGATGTGCAAATCAATGGAGATGTGGTTGTTGTTAAGGTTAATGAAACGCTTAACAACATTTCTTTTACATTTGATATTACTGATCAGTCTTTGGGAAATCCTCAGTGTGTCTTTTGGAACTTTATTCTCAACACATGGGATTCCACTGGATGTAAAGTAAAGCAGAACAGCACTGGAAAGATTACATGTGAATGCAACCATACAACCTCTTTTTCAATCCTTATGTCACCATTTGCCATTGACAATAAAGCCTTAGCATATATAACTTATATTGGCGTAGCTATTTCGTTGGCCAGCTTGATTATATGCCTGATTATTGAGGCTATGGTGTGGAAGTCAGTAAGGAGAAATGACACATCCTACATGCGACATGTCTCCATAGTAAACATTGCTGTGTCTCTGCTGATAGCAAACATCTGTTTTATCATTGGAGCTGCAATCACAGACAAAGAGCAGCCAACCACAGAGGCTCACTGCAATGCACCAGTTTTCTTCATGCAATTCTTTTACCTGGCTCTTTTCTTCTGGATGTTACTGTCAGCACTGTTACTCTTTTATCGTACAGTCATGGTCTTGTCTCAGATGTCAAGGGCCAAAATGATGGTCATTGCCTTCACAGTCGGTTATGGTGCACCTTTGCTCATAACGGTCATTACTGTTGCATCAACAGCAGGACAAAAAACGTATACTTCCAGACAAGCATGCTGGCTGAACTGGAATGAATCAAAGGCCCTGCTGGCATTTGTGATTCCAGCTCTCACTATTGTAGCCATAAACCTTGTGATTTTGATTGTGGTTCTGTACAAGATGTTGAGAAGAGGTGTTGGTGCTGCAACTCAACCAGATGAGAAACATGCCCTGGTGGTCATTGCCAGATGTGTGGCCTTTTTGACTCCTATCTTTGGTCTGACATGGGGACTTGGAATTGGAACCATGGTGACACCGGACCTAGGCGTTCATGTGGTGTTTGCACTCCTCAATTCACTGCAGGTACTACTTTATAATGTTAGTTTTATAGTAAGATTTCCTTTTGTGCATGTATTTAAATTTATGCAATCCACTAATACAGCACATTAATTTATAATAAATGGCAATTACATTTTTTTACCATATTGTAAATGATACCTCTATTTTTCTATTTTTACCACTTTCTTCTCTTAGGGATTCTTTATTTTGGTGTTTGGAACGCTTTTAGACAGCAAGGTATGAGTTGACTTCTGTTGTACTAAGTTTACTATTGTACTAAGTTTAAAGAAATAGTTCACCAAAACATTTTAATTACCCCATAATTTACTTACCCCTAAGCCATCTTAAGTGTATAGCTTTCTTATTTCAAACAGTTTAATTGAAGCACCGTATTTCAGAAACCGTATTTCACAAAAGCGAGTACACCCCTCACATTTCAGCAGCCATTTTAATGTATCTTTTCAAGGGACAATACTATCAAAGACGTTAGGTCTTTCTGCTGTGCATCAGGTGCAGAAGATGACGACTGAGAACTGCCAGCATTGCTTTACAAGTTGCAGAAGTGGAAAGTCAGCTTGTCAGTGCTCAGACCATTCACAGCACATTGCAACAAGTTGGTTGACATAGCTATAGTCACAGAGTGAAGCTCCTTTTGAAGCTGGCTCTGAAAACAATCTGTTCAAGAGTATGAGTTACTGGAACCATTTCCAGTAATTCATTTCCAGGCTCAGAAGGTGTCCAGCATGTGTGGTAATGCCCTGAAGAGGTATACCAAGAAAACTGTGTCTTGCCTACAGTCAAGCATTGTGGTGGTAGCATCATGGTCTGGGGCAGCATGAGTGCTTGTGATACTAGGTACTAACTAAGGAAAACATAGATTCCAACATGTACTGTGACGTTCTGAAGTAAAACATTATGCCCTCCCTTCAGAAACTGGGCCAAATAGCAGGTTTCCAGTGATACAGATGGTACTCCGGTGATATGTTTGGGGTTAACCAACAGGACCCCCACCGAGAAACCACTCATCCAGCCTTGAAGGATCGGGACACGGCGGAGGATTCCAAAGCTACCATAGCAGAAAGGGGCAACCCAACATCTGCGCTCGACATCAGGTGGAGCACCAGAGGAAACAACCTTTACACTCTGTCCCACAGAGGGCCCACCCTGCTCCACCGGCTGCAGAGTGCTTGAGGAATGAGAACTCCCTTCTGGGGAGGCTCTCACCGTGATCCTCAAATCACCTCTAATTCTTCCGGACACAGTGGTGCCCCAGGTGCTGGGACAAACACTGGATCACGGCAGAGGCAGAGGGCTTTTGTGCAGCTCCGAGAAGGTCATGTGCTCAGTGTAGAGACATGCACCATCCACAAATGCAAAACTGTAACACCTGCACTCATTCTGTCAGCTTACTCAAAGAGCAGTAATGATGCACCACCGCTCAGCTCTGAAGTGAAAGGTCAAATGATGCACAAACCAGCTGCTTACTTATACTTACACAGTAATCAGTTGCAGCTGTATGCAATCAGTGCATGCCAGTGCCCATTCGCTTGTTTTGTTACACTCAAAGTGGATTAGTCTCTCTGACAAGATCCCGATTCATCGGTCACCAACATGACTCTTAGTGACCGACTGAAAGAGAACTGTCATTATGTTTTTTTAAACCATACATTACAAGTTTGACAACTGCAAATCAACTGGGTGTGTTTTAGTAAATGCCCACAAAATATGTGGGTTTAATTAAGAAAACCTGTAAGAAAAAACAATAGAAACAGCATTCCAGTAATATGACTATCAACGTTCACATCAAGGCCATTTTTTATTATAAAATACCTAATACCTAAACACTGGTAGGTGCAAATGACAATTAGAATCAAGCACATTTTTTCAGAGAGTTATTTAATAAGTAAACTTTCGCAGCATTATCTAGATGTTAACTAACTAGAAATCTTTTATTGCAGGTTCGTGAGTCTCTACCAGGAAAAGAGTTACTGCAGAAATTTTCAAGCCAGACCAGGGTAAATGCCAATCTGTATTAACACATACTCTTTTACATATGTTCAGCTTTTTCCACCTGCTTACATTGCCTTTGTGATTTATTTTGACTGATATCTTCCTGCAGAGCACCAGTGCAGGAACATCATCCACATCTGGTCTGCCTTTTACGCGACAGAGGCGTAAGTAAATGGCATATCTGCAAGCTAATATTTATGGATATATTCTTAATTGGATGACATCTCTAATGTTGTTACACATTATTTCTCATTTGGATAAACTTCTGCATGACTTACAATAATGTGAATACAGTAGACAGTTCAGTGAATAACATGCAACTATCTGTTTTCAGAAGTCTACAATGTATCCTCAGCCAACCAATCTTCAGAGATCTCCACTGGCTCATATGCTGTTATAAACACTTAAAAGTGTTTCTTTTACTGCAGGTTTTGAATGAATAGTTTAAAAATAATATCACAATATGCCTTTGTAATGTATTGTGTAACGTTCTATGAATGCAGCAATTAATCTACAGTAGTTGACTTAAGCAACTTGTTTTGTATTTCTGTATTGCTCGCTTGGACAAAATCAGCTTAACATAGAGTTTATTCCTTATGGGGTCAGTACCATTATGCTGATGATTAAATTTTGTTTGTTTCGCAACACAACTTTTACTTATTAAACCTGCCTGTCAGGATTTAACCTGGCTAAATAGCACCTGGGGGAATGATAACAATTGACATTTTATTTAAACTGGTCATGTATAAAATTGATGTCAACTTACTTTTACCTTATCTATTTGACTAAAAAAAAAAAAAAAAAAAAAAAAAAAAAAAAAAAAAACGAGGCAATACATTTCTGTTTTGCTGGTTTATCTTTCTGGTTGTGACAGGTAGACTATAACAAATTTGTTTTGCAGGTGAGAGTTAGGCTGTGTGTCCACCAAAGCTTTTTATTTAGCTGAAAACACCAGGCACTCTGCTTAAAACTCTCAGCTGTGAATGCACTGAAGTAATAGCAGATGCATTGACCATGCAATGTTTCTCCAAACATAACGATATTATGATAGTCTGGCAAATCGATCTAGTAAAGAATAAAATACTCAGAGACAAGCAATATTAACTAATCCATTGATGTTCAGCTGGAGAACATTCAGTAGTCCCACCCCCTCCTCTACTGATTGCTTGGTTGACTACAAAGTGACAGTGATGAGTTTTACACAAAGTTGAACATTCTTCAACTCCCTGCACTGAGGAAAAAATTACCAAACGTGAAACAATTTAGAAGTATGCTTTGGTGGACACAGCCAAATTCCCTTCTTGTTTTTTAGGACTGCTATCAGAAGACAACGTGCAGTACTGTCCCATAATTGTAATTTATTTTGTCTTTGCCAATTAACAATGTTGTTGGTGATGTTCATTGTTGGAATGAATGCGCATTCTCTTATCAAAAGTGCAGGTGTTGACTGTGGGCTTTTCAAAATTGCAGTGTGTTCAATATGTGCAATATGTTCTTGTTTTATATATTTATATGCTGGAGTGCTTTTTTCTAAACATTCATGATTGCAAATGTGATTTTATCCTATGGTTCAATAAACAAATTTAATAGCTAAATGACATTTTAGACATATCAATATTGGCATTTCTTTACAAAGGTGTCTTGATTAATTTTCTGAATTAATCTGTGATTTTGAACAAATCAGGTGAAACAATTAATTCAAAAAGTCACTTGCTTCATTCCTAAAAGAAAATGAAATTTTAATGAAAATTTAAACCAATAGGTTGAATGGTGGTTTTAATTTCTGATTTAAAGGTAGGTTCACCCAAAAATGAATTATTACTCACTCTTTTGAAATCTGTCCCTCCATAGACAGCAATACAAATGAAATGATCCCAGGTCCAGAAACGTGGTAAGTCCATGTGACATCAGTGGATCAACTACAGTTCCTTTCTCACGTACATGCAGCTCTCGCTGCCGCCAAGGCGGAGTTACGGCTACACTCATGGGATCGCGGGGTGCGTATGCAGCACTCCCGCTGAAGCGGGGCTGCTCTATCTCGAGATTTGATCCTACTTCCTACGGGTTTATTCTCGAGGGAAGTAACCGTCACCTGCATGTCCTGTGTTTGTAGGCCTGCTGTCGCTGAGGCGGAGCTTGCATTCCTGGACCCTATATGTTTCTTCTCGAGGGAAGTAGCCTTCAAGTCCCACTACTGCAGAGCTGCGGATACACGCAAGGATCCCAGTCGGAGGGAGCAAGCCCTCGAGAAAGGAAGCAGTTTCTTATCTCCTTCCCTCACACTCCACGGTTCTCTCTGAGAGGTCCAGCGTTTGTGGTGGTGAAGTCCCACGCTGCCGCCGAGGCAGAGCAAAAATCTAATCTCAGTAGCAGTACAGTGGGTTGAATAGACGCTTTTAGCTCTCTATCACCTGGTGTGGCTACCTGTTGAAGACTCAGCTGTTGCACCAAGTCATTACTGACGTTGTGTTGATAGTATACTATACATGTACTGCATACTTCTGATGAGTCAGATATACAGGAAGACCTACTGAGTAAGGTGACAGAGCTGTGACCATGCTTTCAGCTCCTCGTAAAACTGGCTGAGATCAACCACCAGTGACCCTTGGTAGTGAGGGCTGAGGCCCAGTTTAGATCTCAGGCAATTGAATTATTCAGTCAGTCAATTGGAGTTCAGTATGCTTACACTGAGGTCGTGTTCCAAATCAGGTCTGATGACTGGTTTGCCATGATAGAGTTGATACGTGTGCTTCACGTACAGACTTATTGAGGGTTGCTTTCTGAGGAAAGAGCTTACCAATGACGGTCTTTTCCTGTGGCCCTGTTCATCTTTCAAGAATAGTAGAAGCGGCCCTAGCTCCGTTGCGGCTTTAGGGTTCCGTATTTTTGACTAAAGCAAGCTGGCTAGATCCTAGCCTGATCTCGGAGCAAGGCTCACAGGCATTGAGATACTGTAATGGAACAGGGGGACACCAGTCCCAAGGCAACGAAGCAACGACCACCGCACTACAGTGGCGTGACACCCACTACGGTGGGCACCGATCAAGCTCCCGTGTTACAGCAGGAAATAGCTTCTCTTCTAAGGAAAAGAGCCATTGAGGTGGTTCCACCCTTAGAAATGCACTCGGGGTTCTACAGCCCGCATTTTGTTGTTCTGAAAAAGGATGGAGGGCCATCCTGGATCTCAGGCATCTGAACTGCTCAGTCAGACAGCTGAAGTTCAGGATGCTTACGGTAAAACAGGTTGTGACTTTACAAAGGTGATAGATGCGGCCCTAGCTCTGTTGTGGCTTCAGGGTATACTCATCCTCAACTAGATAGACGACTGGCTGATACTAGCACATTCTCGGAGCGAGGCTATCAGACATCGAGATGTCGTCCTCGCTCACATGAAGTGCTTGGGACTATGACTGAATGCCACAAAAAGCGTACTCCTTCCGAGGCAAAGGATCGTTTATTTGGCCGTATTATGGGATTATTTGGCCGATTCACGCAAAGCTGATGCCTGCTCGGATCGAGTCTATTTTCAGGACAGTCAAGAAGGTCAAAGAAGGCCGTTTTCTGTCAGTCAAATTATTTTAGAGGCTCCTAGGCCTTATGGCAGCGGCATCCTGTGTGATCCCATCTGACCTGTTATACATCAGACCCCTGCAGTAGTGGCTTAAGCAAAAAGGGGTATTCCCCGAGGGGAAATCCTTTTCGTATGATCCATGTCTCTCAACGTTGTGTGCGAGCCTTGGACATGTGGAGAAAAATTGACTTTCTCAACTCAGGACCGGTTCTAGGCGTGCATCTCGAATGTGTAACCATAACAACTGATGCGTCCCTCACCGGGTGGGGAGCGGTCCTGCGGGATCCTGTGGGCAGTGGAAAGGCAGCCAACTACTAAGGCATATAAATTGTTTAGAGTTGCTGGCAGTATTCCAAGCACTGAGGTGCTTTCTCCCTTACCTTCGACGTCGACACGTACTCGTGAGATCCGACAATATGGCTACACTGTCATATATAAATCATCAAGGGGGTTGCGACCTGGGGAATGGAGACTCCATCCAGATGTGATAGAGAAGATCTGGTCAGTCTTCTATCGAGCAGAAATGGACCTCTTTGCGACTCAGGAGAACGCACAATGTCCCCTCTGGTTCTCTATTGCTCATCCAGCTCCGCTAGGAGTGGATTCTATGGTACAGACATGGCCGAGGCTTCGTCTGTATGCTTTTCCCCCAGTTGCTCTGCTCCCAGGAATCTTAGAGAGAGTACGCCAGGACGAGGTCAGCCTGTTAGCACCATGCAGTCGAGGTTGGCTACAGGCTTGGCTCACTCCACTTTTTAAGTGTATGTAGCAGCTATATCAGCTTTTCATTCCCTGGTTAACGAACGGTCTGAGGGAAGACATCCGTTGGTCATTGGTTTCCTCCGGGGTGCACTTAGGCTAAGGCCGGTGACTCGACCCCGAGTTCCAACCTGGGATCTGGCTACTTGAGTCTCTCCGCTCATCTCCTTTTGAGCCTCTGGAGCAGGTCTCAGACCGCATCCTCACTATTAAGGTCATTCTGGACATCTGCAACGCAGCGGGTTGGTCTTCTCCCATGACCTTTGTTAAATTTTACGGGCTGGACCGCCCATCTACCCCAGGCTCGGCCGTCCTTATGCCTTAGCTGTGCTGCTTCACACAAGGCAGGGACTTGTGGGTCTGGAGGCGTGGGTACTTCGTTCCCAAAGTGTTTTGACGCAGTGTTGAGTTCCTGAAAAGGAACGTCTCAGGGTTATGCATATAACCCCTGTTCCTTGAAGGAACGAGACACTGCGTCTTTTTGGCCACACCCACAGCATCCCTACCTGCGCTTGCTTCATTCATGAGGCTGCAGTATGATGCACCGCAGGTGCTCTTAAGCACCCAGTCAGTGGCGTCACCTGAGGGTGCTGCACCTGTCTCTAATCTAGATGGATTTCACAGCAGATTCAACCATTCTTCTCCCCTGACTTACGTCTTCTGTCATTTTAGAGAACACTACTGTGCAAGAGTACGCTGATTGCGCATATGTGTGCACTTTCACCCGGACGTAAACAAGGCCGATTATATCAAATATGTTAAAGCTTGTGTATACAGTGTGTTAAGCATGGCAGAAAATCACAGAAAGTCACAGGAGAAGAGTTAATTATGTTATTTTTGATTTATTTTGTGTTCCGAAGATAAACAAAGGTCTTATGGGTTTGGAACGGCATGAGGGTGAGTAATTCATGTTAAAATTTTCATTTTAAGGTGACCTAACCCTTTAAAAGGGGGCCTAGGGCTATTATTTTTATATTTTTCTGACATTTCATTTTTCTATATTGAAAGTTCAATAAGAAACGTTTGTTTTTCGAAAATATGGTCACCTTATTTTGAATATTTGAATATAGAACAAGCTATAGCGTAACATAACATAACATTCTTTTTTTATTTTTGGCAAACCTACTTGCTTATTTGGGATGGGCACATACTTTCCTTTGGTATTTTTCGTTGTCGATGTGAGCTCTTGCAAATATTTTTTGTACAGGGTGTTGATGTATTAGTATTATGGCAGTCGGTGCTAGTCTCTGTATTTTTGTTCTGCTATCAGGGAAATCCATTTCTTAAAAATATTTATAGGATCTTATATAATAATAGAATAATATAGAATCTTTAAAATTCCATTACACCTTGTTATACCATTCCATTGTGTGCAGACTTTATAGTCTTTATTTAAACAACACACAACTTTACGTAATGCTAATTAAATTAAGTATTCACCTTTTTTCAAACAAGACTGCTGGCTTTTAAAGTGCAGATGACACTTCATATGTCACTCAAAAGATTTGAAACAGTATTTTTAATAATAGGGTGGTGCTACAAATAATCCTGACTCACCAGTAACTAAATGAGCTGTCAGTGCTATTTGAATGTGGCGTCACAAGAATATCTGTGTCAATCTCTTTTTAATCTGCTGTATTGAATTCCTCTAGATGATTTTTGGATTTCTTGACATTTCACTATATGAAAAAGACATTAGGGCCACTTTACACAAAGGGAAGACGCTGATATTTCCTTGGGTTTGGCCTCTAATTTTACACAAAAACTCTGAAAACTCAAATTTACACAAAAACTTCTTTTTAACTTTTTATCACAGAAAACGATTATTTCTAAAAGCTCTGGCCAAAATGAAGATTTCTGATAATGCCGGTTATGTGTATGTGTGTAACACAAATTTCTAGCAGTGGTCCAATTAATGATGAAATATAACTTTAAAATATAGATATACAATAATTACATTAAACTTGAATGTGTAATATTGTTGCTCAAACAAACTTTATTGTTGATACTGTAGCAATTTATTAATGCTGTAAATTTGTTATACATTTATAGATAGAACATTTAAAGAAGTTGGCATATAACAAAAGACAACTCCTTATTTGATACATAAAATTGTATAGTGTGTGTGAGCTATAAATAGTGTTCAATGAGCTTACCGTAACCTGATGAGTCATGGGTAATAAATCTGGAGCACTCCCATAAGTTTATGCAATGACAATAATAATTATATGTTATACTCTACCCATAAAAGTAGTGCATTTTTATATTTAAATGTATAACAGCAAGAGGGGTTTAGACATTGACATCTTTGTTTTTGTCAATTTGTTTATAAAATGTAATAATATATGTAATCCACAATGTTAAAATGCAGTTCTCCTACAAAGATCAAAACATAATAAAGGAAACCAAACTCGTCTAGCAGGTGATCCACACAAACATCTGGGTGACTGGCATAAAGACACGTTCATTCCAGTAAAATGTTAGAGGTGGATCATTTGAAAAAGAAACTAGTTCTCTGGCCCTAAAGCTCAACATATCTTCATGGTCATTTCCACAGGCAAGGTGAGAGTGTTTATTCTTTTAAATGTGTAACTGCTTTAAACCTTCTTTTTGAAGAATCATTGTTCTCTGATTCTATATAGATTTTACAGATATAAGGTGTCTGGATGAGTCACAAAATTGCCTGAAATAGAAATAGACTGAGGTGATTTTGACTGACAGACAGAAACATGGCTGGTCAAGGTACAATAAACTTTGTTATTTCTTCTATCTGTCTTTAATTACACATGTTAAAGCACCCTTTTAATGTAGGCCTAATGGTTAAAAGATGGATCAGAAAGAAAGAAAGAATATTCTGTTCATTTTTATACTTTTCCAAATCTTTTATGAATATATTGTTTCTGCTGGACCCAAAAGACAAGATTTTGTGGAATGAAGGTAACCAAACAGTTAAAGGTCTGACTTCCATAAAAAAATTGTTAGAATTCAAAACTGAAAATTCTGTCATCATTTGCTTACTCTCATGTAGTTCTATAAATGTCTTTGTTTTGCTAAACACAAAGGAAGATATTTTAAAGAAAGTTTGTAACAAAGCTGTTTTGGGTAACGTTGACAGCCTATTTAAAAAAAAAAAAGAATTTAAAAGCAAACTTTGTACAAAAATATCTGCATTTGTGTTTGACAGAACAAAGAATGTCATACAGGTTTGGAACGACTTGAGGGAGTTAACATTTTTGGTAAAGTAATGTAATCATACTATGTATCATACTAATCATACTATGTTATTACATTACTATGTAATGTAATAAACGCTATGGCAGTGGGGTAGATCCATGGGTATTAATTAGTCTTATTTAATGTTAATTATAGCTTTACCTAAAGTAGCCTGCCAGTAACACACAAAAAGAAAATGTTTTCCTACTACTACTTTTTGTTGTTGTTTAATTTTTTAGCACAAATATTAAAGTACTTCATAAGAATCATCATGGCTGTCTTGCTGAACCGTGACAGTGGAACGCAGAATGCATGTGCAAATGCTTACTCTGATATGCCAGAAACAAGTACCGAGATACAGGTAGAGGAACTACACAATATGAAAAAAAACCAACAGATTTATGTTATATTCAGAACTGGCAATAAGACATTCAGTTACATGAACATAAACATTAAAATAGTTATTATCGCGTTATGGTCACATAGTTAATTAATTTGATAATTATTTCGATGTAAAATACATTTGTTTTTGTATTATGTTATTCAAGATAAGATACATAGATGGGCAGCTGCATCATAGAAATCCGAGAAGCTCAGGTACTATGTCACAGTTTGTTTCCTAATAAAAGTGTGTTTTTGTTCTCATAAAAAATCTTTTGGGGGGTGGGGATTTTGACTGTCATAGGTTTGTCTTATACTTTATGAGTATATATGCCTCTTCCTGCCTGCATTGTTTTTACAGTTACATTGCTTTTCCTGCATGTGTAGATCAATTTAAATACTTTGCTGTTGTGGAAATGAATGTATCCCAAGCTGTGGTGATTGAACAGATCAAAAGATCACTGGCCTTTACAACGTTTCCTTTTCAAATGGACAACACTACTGAAATCATTTTCTCAAACATTACAACAGGTGAGCCTGTTAAACTGGTATTTAAAATCAATTTGCTTCATTCTTTCTAATTGGGTTTCATCTTTATTGTTGTGTAACATTCTCTTGTTTACAAGTTCTGTTATGTTTATGACAGTGTGCCAATCAAATGTGACCAAATACCAGTGTGTTTGTGAAGACGGTTATGTGTGGTCATACAACAACTGTCAGACAAATGAGGCTTGTGGCAATTTTAGTTTTGGCTCGTGTGGATGTATCAACGGTATTCCCAGTGATGGAGAAACATGTGTACTGGAGAACGGTAAGAATGATGATCAAGCAAAGCAAAGTCACTCAATTGATGTTTATAAACAATTTCGGGACGAGCACGCGCAGATAATTAACACGGCTGGCTCCGTATTTCTTCAAAGTAGTCAAGTCACATATGTTTACATCTGGGGTGTTCATACTGCATGATAGATCGGCGACTGGGGGGTTTCATACTGCGTGACTTTACTATAGGAAGAATTGCCGAAAAATGTGTTGAAAAATCCAAACAAGCTTGGCATATAAATTGCATGTGCACTCATTGGCAATGAAAAGAAGATTATTGGGGAGGATATTGGCTTTCAATGCCTTCATAACTTCCCCCTCAATATCCCGTTGCCCTGGATGTTGCTCTCCTTGGCTGTAGGTAATCGTCAATGTTATTCAGTCAGAACACATTTCACATGGCATTATGGCATGTTCATACTGCACGTTTTTAGCCCCGATTCTGATTTGCCGACAGGTTTTGAAAACTCGTTGACAAATGCCTGAAACCGGTGCTCGTTCACGCGAGTGGCAATCAAAGACGCGATCTGAAATAATCGCAAACACTCGTGAGATATTTGGCATGCTAAATATCTGGACCTGTCTGCGATTCGAAATCATGGCGTGTGAAATGTGTTCAGACTGAATAACATTGGCGATTACTTACAGCCAATGAGAGCGCAACATCAAAGGCAGCAGGATTTTATTCTGCAATTTATTTTGGTGGTGTGTTCACACCAGACACGAATGAAGCATTAAGCATGAGTGATTTACATGTTAAATTAATGCAAAGATGCGATTAGATATCCTGCAGTATGAATTGAGCATTTCGAGCATGTGACGCGCAAATCACTTCAGTTGAAGTCTGAAAATCTGAAGTTTTGGGCGAAAATTCATGCCATGTTAACCAAATCAGGAGCTTGCTCCAGTAGTGACGTTATGACTCCATAGCAAACGGAAGCAGAATTCCGAAACTATGGAGGACAAAATCACTGAAAATTTATAATCAGCCTCAATGACAATGGAACATTGTACTTACATTTTTATTTTTGTGTCTATTTTTGTTATTCCAAACAGTTTAATAGAAAATTATAAGATTTGAAGTGCTGCTAATGCTGATTTGTCAGTATCTTTGTAAAAATGTTTGATTTAAAGTGTTTACGGGTACAAAAAGCATTTCAAACCCAGTCTTGTCGATTTTTTCCAACAGTACCACCACAATCAGTATCAACAGATTCACTGTCAACACCATCAAAATCAACAACATTATTAACACAATCGATTACTACACCATCAACAGAACTGCCATCATCAACAATGCCATCACCATCAACATTGACACCAACAATAGAATTACCATCATCATCAACAGTAAAACAATCAACAACTACTATAACATCAATACAACCAACAACAAGAACAATTATGAAAACGGGTATGCCGAAACACTCAAACACAAAACTTATTCATCATAATCAATATCATATTTTGTTTTTTTGTTTTTTGTGTTATAATATTCAACAGCTTCAGCAACAACATCTGCAAAGACAGGTAAATATTGTAAAGCTGAATGAAAAAAAAATATTGCACACAAAATGACATTACTACAAACTAAATAATCTTAGCATTACATTTAGTAGCACAGGCACAATTAGGTATGTCATGTCAATGACTGAGCTACAATTTTGGGAGGTTTGGGCTGGGTTTGTTTGGTTTTTGTTTGTCTTCTTAAATCTGTTGTTATAATGCACCTAAAATACACTTTCTTCTTTTACAGTTATTAAAATGTCAATGACAATAGATCAGACTTTTCACATCAATCTCGCTGATCAATATAGCAAGACCTACACAGATTTATCTAGAAAAATTGAGTCAGCAGTGAGTATTCTCTTTCATATTTTAAATAAATGTATTATTTATTGTTTTTTTTTTATTATATTGTTTGAATACTATAAGTACTGTGACGAGGCAACGGCCTCCGTCAGGCTCCCGACAGGAGTGGGCGGATGAGAGGAGGGGCGTAGAACTACGCAGGTCTGGCGGCGTGTGATGAGGCGCACCTGGATCTAATGGTGCCTCATCACCGCCGCCATTAAAGGATCAAGCGCGCCTCTCCTCGGGAGACCGGTCTCTTCCCCTGTGCATGCACGCTGGTGTCCTCGTGGGTCCGGGAAGGAGGCAGCGGAGCGACGCCGAGCTGACGCGGGAGGCGCCAGAGCCGCCCCCGGTATTCGCTGTGAAGAGGGCAAGCCGCCGAAGATGCGAGCAGCCGGAGCTGTCGATACTTCGCCCCTTCCCGGAACCCTTTCCCCTTCTACACTGCCCGACCCTCACCGAACCCGAGCAGCACAACGAGGACACCAGTTCCCCTTTTATTTTGGACACTTTTTATTCCCCGGACACTTTATTTTGTTGTATTTATTTAATAAAAATAGCCTCTCCGAGGCATGACGTCATTCCCACTGTGTCTGTGTTGGCTCTCTTGCGACAGTACAATTAAAATGTTTTTTTTATACATTTTTCAAGCATGCCTTTTTCTTTGACTTGTTACAGATTAACACAAGTTATTCTAACAGACTAACTGGCTACGAGGTTGGTTCTGCAAAAGTCACTGGCTTCAGGTATGGTTTACAGTTGAAACAGATTTTCATACAAATATAATGTCAATACAGAGCCTTCACCCTGATGTAGTGTGTTTCGCTCCAAAGGCCAGGTAGTGTTCTAGCAGACTACACCGTAAGTGCAACATCCAACAGCCTTGATTTTGGAGCAGCAAACGCGCAGCTTTCTGCCTCTCTAAGAGCACAAGAAATCGTTTTAGATGCTATTGTTCAAAGCGGTAAGCGTAGTCAGAGCCTAATCTAAAACTCTTTACATTTCTTAGTCTCATAATATTAATTATTTTACTGTTTGGGTTTTATTTGTTGTTGGGTCATTTGAGTTTTATGGTATTTATTTACAGCTCAAAAAGACTTCAACACAGATCAGTTATATCCTCTGCAAAAAGTGGACCTGAACTGCATACAGCCAGACTTTGCAAAGGGACCAATAAAATGGATGGTGGGTAACAAAGATCCAGCAGAAGACAACACAAGATATGTAATTTCAAGTGACAGCAGAACTCTCACTGTAAAGAATGCTAGTGAAAGTGACAGTGGTAAGTGGCATTTATTTTTGAATTGTCTGTATGTTTATATTAGTCTTATAGTACTTGCATATGACAATATTGCACACCTAAGAAAAAATAAAATAGAGTTCTCCATTTGGAACAGTACTGGTCTTGCTATATGACTAATTCTATAATTGCAGATACATTTGGTGTCCCCATCTGTCACTGTCAACTCTGTTACCTAGGTAGACTTACAATGGAGACAATACTGTAATAGAATTAACATTTTTATTAAATTTTTTCCATAAACTCAATTTGCTGGCATAAATGCTAGGAAAACATGACACCTGAACAGTTGATGTTTTAAAAATTACTATTGGTATAAAAAGTTTTCAGATTCAAATATTTTCTCAGAAAGAGAACAGATACTTTTCAGAGCTTCCGATCTAATCGTTGAGTTAAAAACCGACATAATGTCATGTAACTTCCACAATTCTGAGAGATAATTACACCAATTGAAAGGAAAAATATGGTGTGGTAACAGAGTTGACACCAGATTTGGGGACACACTTTTTAAAATTTAAAAAATAATACATTTTAAATAATTTAATATTGTAGAATAAAGAAGAATAAGTACTACTTAGGGCTTTAATAAATAAAATGAAATAACTGTTGCCAAAAGAAAAGTACTATAAAATATTTAGATTGAACATTGATACATGGTCACAAAAAACAAAACAAAAAATACATGTGGGCAAAAAGAAATTATGCTTTTTAACTATTTAAGACACTTAATGATTGAAAAAATAATAATTTATTATATTGTCATAGACTGCACATCTTGTAATTCCCAAAGAACAATAATAAATGAATTAAAATAACAATGAAAAAAGTAGAAAAAATAATTATTTGGTTTTTGTGGGGATACCAAATGTACTCGAAATTATAGAATCTCCCATTGTTGCCTCTAGTATGGTTTTAGACTAAAGAAAGTTCTTTGGATTATACAAAGGTACAAAATACATTTAAATAACCTTTTGAAGAAGAGCCATTTGGAGCACCTTTATTCTTAAGAGTGTATAATTAAAAAACACCTTAAGCAAGCATAATATTATTATTATTTATTTTACATTTTACTTTTATTTTTTTTTAATGCAATGCTTCAAATAATAGTAAAATAATGACAGTGACGTGTTGCATCTGTTGATATGAAATGACTGTCGTTATCAATCAAAATGCATGTTTATTTAAATGCAATGTGTGGACTTTTTACAACAATCTCATGGTAATTGGTACATATTTTACTAGATAATGCATAGGAATGACCACACCTAACCCACTCCTAAACCCCTTACAGAAATAGTGCAAAATTATCATTTACATGGATGTTTTCTCCAGAAACCCATGATCACAAATCACATGATTACAAAACAGTATTGATACTAAAGTAAATGTTTTGCAAATAACATGGTTTCGAGAGGATCGTGAACGAGTAATCACACACTGTTGGGAGCCTGTTTACCTAATCATCCCTTGTTTATTCGCGCCCAATCAAATCTCTCCCCTTCACTATAAATTCTCCCAGCTTTCATTTCCCCGCATCTCGCTTTTCGTGCATTGCTTTGTGCATGATCTCGCCGCCAGAAACGCAGATTGCTTGTCCAAGTTCGATCAAAGAGGATTTAGCCACTCTCCCAGCTCCAGCCAGTCTGCCTGAATTCCCACGGGAGTCTGCGACTCGCACGCCCTCAGATCTCCTTTCACTCTCCATCCGCCAAAGCAAACCCACAGAAAAGAATCCACGCTACTCACCACATGCCAGCCTCCTCCTCCATTCCCCTCCACCCGGACGAAGAATCAAAGTCCAGTGTTGTAACTTCCCAATCGCAAGCAACCAAACAGCGTGGAACTTGTCGGCGCTCCCAGATTATTTAACCAACTATTCATGTTGTCAGAACATGTATAATTTTTTACTGACCAGAACTCTTTAACTAATTCCCTGGTTTTCTCCTTTCTCCTCCGCTGAGGTTTCTCCCCAGCCTCCGTTAGAGGCATTCCCATTCCCTTACCTCCGCTGAGGGCTTTTCTCTTCTATCCTATCATTCCCCTGATTATTTGAATTAAAAGCCACCCTTCATCTGCTGACGTTCTGATTTTGAATATGTTTATATTGTTTTGCTTGCTTTTCCAACCCACTAATCCACCTCTCTGTCTCTACCAGCAGTTTGCCAGACGATCCAGCTGCCCAGTCCACCCTGTTCCATACACTATAAGTCTTTACACACTTTCTCCGGTGTTTAAAGTTGAACTAGAAATTAGGTGCTGGTCGTCCAGCCAGAGGAGAAATGGACCCAACTAAGTCTGGTTCTCCCAAGGGTTTTTTCCCCCATTCTCTCATGGATGGGATTTTGGTTCCTTGCCGCTATTGCCTCTGGCTTGCTTAGTTGGGGACAACTGATTTCTAGTGATCCTCGTCATCTTGACCACAGAGACCGTCTCTGCATTGATAAACAAAACTTTAATCTCGTAATTTTACATTTCCATCACTCTATTTTCCTACTATCATCTCTCATTGCATTTTTTGGGCACTCAAATTCGGCTGTTGTCCTCCCATTAGGGTTCGGAGTTTTATTCGCGCCCAATCAAATCTCCCCTTCACTATAAATTCTCCCAGCCTTCATTTCCTCGCATCTCGTTTTTCATGCATCCCTCCTCCTCCCCTTCTCCACCATTTACTTTTTTAAAAAATCAGTTATTTCTAGTTAATTCTAGTTATTCTGAACATTTAAAAGCGTTTATACAATATAAAATAATGTTTGTTTGGATTTATTTAGTTACCATGGTGGTGGAGAGTGGAGCTTGTGCTTAGGTTGTCAGGAGCTGTCACACTCAAGCACTATCATTTGACTCTGAAGAGAAGAAACTCCGACATTCAAACTGTGTAAATCACATACTGATTTAGTTTTTTGTCATATGTAAACAAAGTAGACATCATAATATTTGATCACATGGTAAACACTACATCTGCAGCATACATATAATGATCAAGCAAAAATGTTTTTATCACTGGTGTTAGCACGTTAATGCACAGTTCATGTAGCCATAGCTTAACAACAAGGTCTAAACTTCACCATGATGGTAACCTCAAAGATTACCAACATTAACATAAACTCATTTAAATGTCAAATATAACTGAACAACAAACTATAAAAGGTCTTTCCTTTTACTAAAAACACATGAAACAGCGTTTAATTTCAACATTTATTCTCATGATCTATCCATATGCAAAGCATGCTGGGAACTAGAAATCCACTGCTCAGTTTCAATCAGTGCAACATAAATTATTTATGCAGGCCCAACACAAATGGTTTAAGTTAACATAATTTTTTACAAATGTGATTTAGCTTATTTTATTCAAGTAAACTGAGCAAATGGCTAGAAATACATGATTGGTAGGAAACTAGTTTCAGTTTGAAAAGTTAAACATTATTTCAAGAGTTCTCGTTTCCTGGTAATCAATAGTTTGAATTGTAGCAAATTTGGCGAGCTGTCTGGGGAGCGAGCCGGGAGCACGGCAGACTCCGAACCCTACGGAATGTAACCCCTAGTGAGGGTGAGGGTTTGGAGCTTGGCTCGATCGCCGTCTGACCGCCAAGAAGGGCATTAGAGACAGCAGCCAAATTTGGGTGGCCAAAATAGCGTTGAGGGAGGATGCTGTGTCTGGGTTTCGTGGAGAGGTAGATTGGGAAGACGCTGCGGAGGCTTGAGGATACCTTCGCGGAGGTAGTAGGAACCTCAGTGGAGGTATATATCCAAATTAATAGAAGGAAGGGATAGGCGGGGGAAGCCTGTGCGGAGGCTTGGAAGACCTACTTCGCGTAGGTCTCAGGAACCTCGGCAGAGGTGTCTATCAGGAGATTTAGGAGGAGGAAGGGGTAGAACGAGGAAGTCTACTAAGAGGCTTGGAGGAATACCTTTCGTGGAGGTATTAGGAACCCCAGCGGAGGTATCTATCGGAAAATTGGAAGGAGGAAGGGATAGGCAAAGGAAGCCTGTTCGGAGGCTTGAAAAGATGCCTTTGAGGAGGTATTTGGGAGCCTTGGAGGTGGTAGGTATTACTGGTGAGGGAGCCTGCACGAAGGCTGAGATTGGATGAGACTTGGGGTGTGAAAGGGTAGGGAGACCTACGCGGAGGTCGAGAGTAGACCTTCGCGGAAGTATGAGGAACTTCAGCAGAGGCGGGACGGAGGAAGGTTGCTGAGATGGGGAAATGAGGGTTGGGAAGCCTACGCGTGTAAATCTTTGCGGAGGTATAAGGAACCTCGGTGGAGGCGGGTTAGAAATGATTGCTTCTAGGGGAAGGGAAGCCTACGCGGAGGCTGGGAATAACCTTAGCGGAGGTATAAGGAACCTCAGCAGAGGTGGGTGGGAATGGCTGTATCTGGGGAAAAGGGAGCCCACGCGGAGGCTGGAAGTAAACCTCAACGGAGGTGGGATAGAGAGGAAAAAGCCCTCGGCGGAGGTGGGGGGAAGGGACGGGGAAAGCCTACGCGGAGGCTGGGGTAAACCTACGTGGAGGTATAAGGAACCTCAGCGAGGCTGGGATGGAAATAGCTACAACTGAGGGGAAGGAGAGCCTACGCGGAGGCTATAGCTATACTGCTATACTGACATATGAATGTGATAAATTTTTTTTGTAGTTTTATAAAATAAATACATAATTATTAAGTGTACAAAATGAGTATAAATGTTTCTTAAATTAAAAGTAGTAATTTTCTGTTGTGATTTTTCTTTTTTTCCCCTCTACATTCAGGTCGATACTCATGCATCATCCAAGACAATGTACCATACGTTCAGTGGCAAAACATTGCTATTAAAAAACGGCCCAATATTAATGTGGGTGAAAAGGACCGCTCTTTTTTCTGTGATGATAGCGAACTACAACTAAAATGTTCTGTTGATGTTGGTTACAATATTGAGTGGGTCCTGGGTAAAGAAGTATTAATGACAGGTTCGACATGACATAATGTTGTTTGTTTGTTTGTTTGTTTGTTTTTATAAAATAATTACTGTTGTCATATAAACCTTAAAATTAAATATATATATCTATATATATATATATATATAGATATATATACAGTTTATATATATTCTTCTTCTATTGATGTTATTCATGCATTTCTTTTACCCAATCAGGAAATGATAGTATCACATACAAGAAGAAAATGCAAAAAGGAAATTGTTCAGAGGAAATCTTTACATGTCGTCTCAGGGATCTGCCACAGCTACAGAACTACGGATATAGTCAAAGTAGTGTTACAGTTAGGATTTTCCCAACAGGTGAGCCTTCAGTTTATGTATTGTTAATAAAGACTTAAAAATAAATGTTGGTTTTGAATGACACATTTTTATAAGGTATATGCATTGTGATTGTTATTGAACATTATTCATTATTATGGACATGAATTAGTGACATGAGGATATTTAGTCCCAAAATTTACAAAATGAAATATTTTGAAAGAAATTGTAGAATTGAATCTCTTTTTTTCTTTTTTTTTTGAATCAGATGCTTCTTCGGATGACGTCTGTCAAGATGAAGAACTTGGAGCTGGCAAAACAAATGACATGAGGACAGGAGTTTGTGAAAATGGCATGAAAGGCAACAAAACGTACAAATGCGAATCACGTTATTGGAATTTAATAAAGAACAACTGTGTACTTGAGGTTATTGAAAAACTTGCAAGTAAAGTTGAGGTAATCTATTAATCAAGTTTACATTGAACAATTGCATGTGCATTTTAAATACTTCTAATAACATTTTGGTACTTTGCAATTTTAGTCCTTGCTTCTGCCAGAGATTCCAGTGTTCATGGCTAACCTCAGCTCTGCCACAGAACAGAATGAAGTTAATGTTACCAGTTCTCCTGCTACTGTCCAAGCAATTGTGGATATACTCTATACAATTGCTGATTTGTCACAGTCAGTTTATATCAATAAACCAGTAATGGAGGTATAGAATTCTATTTTTGGTGACTTGTAACTTGTAATGGAGTAATTTTCATTGTACAGTACTTTTACTCAACAGGCATTCTCTTTATTTTCATTAATTGCATCTGTTGACTGTAGCATAGAATAGCAAAGTATTGTATATTGTACATTTTATGGGACAAATTTCATCATAATTAATATTTAATTTTCAGCATTTCCTAAAAACAGTGGATATTATTGTATCAGATGATGCCAGTCAAACATGGAGCGAACTGAGCACAAATGACACCAGCATTAAACTTCTGAGGGCTATTGAGGATATAAGTGACCGTCTCACAGATGAGTTTGAGATTTATGAAAAATCCATTCAGCTGAAAAGAACTACAGTTATAAACTCATTCACTTTAACATCAAGACTCCCAAACTCAACTACAGAGATTGTGATACCACAGGTTCCTCATGCAACTATCATAACCATCATAATCTTCACAACTCTTGACAAAGTTTTACCTACAGATGGTACTAATGACAGCAGGAAATCAGATGTGCACATCAATGGAGATGTGGTTGTTGTTAAGGTTAATGAAACACTTAAAAACATTCTTTTTACATTTGACATCAATAATCAGTCTTTGGGAAATCCTCAGTGTGTCTTTTGGAACTTAAGTCTCAACACATGGGATTCCACTGGATGTAAAGTAAAGCAGAACAGCACTGGAAACATTACATGTGAATGCAACCATACAACCTCTTTTTCAATCCTTATGTCACCATTTACCATTGATTCCATTCATCGCATAGTCTTAGCACATATAACTTACATTGGCGTAGCTATTTCGTTGGCCAGCTTGATTATATGCCTGATTATTGAGGCTATGGTATGGAAGTCAGTAAGGAGAAATGACACATCCTACATGCGACATGTCTCCATAGTCAACATTGCTGTATCTCTGCTGATTGCAAATATCTGTTTTATCATTGGAGCTGCAATCACAGAACAAGAGCAGCCAACCCCAGTAGGTCGCTGCAGTCCAGTGGTTTTCTTCATGCACTTCTTTTACCTGGCTCTTTTCTTCTGGATGTTACTGTCAGCACTGTTACTCTTTTATCGTAC
>JAUYWG010000021.1:884489-896772 GCA_034779775.1 Enteromius afrohamiltoni | reverse complement strand
TTATAAAGGGGTATGCTGTTTTGATAGCCCGTTTTAATAAAAATACAGTTTATAAAGGGGTATGCTGTTTTGATAGCTCGTTTTAATAAAAATACAGTTTATAAAGGGGTATGCTGTTTTGATAGCCCGATAGCCCGCAATTCAACAAAGTTCACTGCTGAAGGTATGCCATTCTGATGGGTATGGTGTTCTGACGTGAACTGTTAAATGAAAAATACGTGGTCACGTGACGGTAGAGGGCGACAGAACACTTTCACTCGCTGTTTTAAAACGCTCTTCATACTTGAACGTTAACCCCTTTCAAAACCGCAGGTAAATGTAGTCCTAGTGTATCCATATATAAAAACAATACTTATTTTGAGATCTCACACTGTTAACGTAAACCCTGGATTTACTGGATTTCTTATTTAGATATTTAATAGTTTAATAATATTAATACGACTCCATACTTAACTGGTATGTGACCTGTTTTAATATTTGGTACTATTAAGCCTTAGATAAGCTAATGTTACTTAAAATAATAATAATGTCTCTTTCTGTTCTGTTGTTATTGATAGCTGATTACCATTTTTTCAACTGTTTTCCTCAGTTTTGAATATTAAACAGCGGGATTGCGTGTGTTTTTTTGGACTTATTAAGGTAAGCATTAGATGTCTGTTGCTAAATAACTAGTTTTCGCGTTCTGACATCACAATTTACATTGTAACTGACACACCGGTAAAAAAAAAACTTAACCCAAGTGTTAAAACTTTATCCGATATGCTGTTTTGAATAGCACACAAAAAGATAAAAGCTTTTGAAGACTCACTCATCCGTATACTAACGTTAGTACTAATCTTTACAAAGTGCTGAAAGACACGAGGAATTCAGTGCATTGTTGTCTTTTTTAAAGAATGCGATTATATTCAGCGCACGTGACACAAGGACGTAACGTGCTCGTGATGCAATAACTGTGTAGGCAGCGGATGTTTAAAATGGAAGGTTCTTATTACAAACGTTCGCCTCCTGTGACGTATATAAACACAAGGCATTCCTTATGACGTTTCTCATAAAAAAAAAAAAAAAAACCCTCAATCATCATAAGTGCAAATAAACATCCTTCAATTTATCTACAGGTTTGTGTTCCTGTTAGGCTGTAAAAGTTGGTCTTCTTCTCTCTTAATTACCTCGCTATTGATTTATGTCAACACTTTAATTGACTCATGGTACAACCCAAGATGGGAATGCAGATTTTAGTATGGTGAAGTGTATAATAGATACTTACACATTATTGAAGAATTTAAAGAAACTATACTCTCATTCTGGCGTAATAATCATTGAACTCGCAGCAGTATTTTACAGAGGCCCTGCGTGATATCATTGCGCCTGCTGAGGTCATGGTACGGCTGCAAAGTTGATTATTGATTATTACGGCGGAATGAGAGTATAGTTCCTAGTCATGTTGGCCTAGAAAACCGCTAATTTTCATTTTCCGTCTGGCTTTGTACACGATGTAACTACATAAGAGTCAAGGTTTAAGTAAGAACAAGCATATTTTCAAATAAGTGGTGTGTTCCTTTAATAAATTGTATTTTATTGTGTTTTTGGTAGTGGCAAATTTGGGAGGAAAAATATTCCAAAACTTTCTGAAAATATAAAATGAGATGAGAAAGACAAAAATAAACAAATAAAAATATAAAAAAAACATTTCAGGATCTTAACATCTTTTTAACTCTTGACTTTGAACCAATTCTGCAGAATGGCCCATATACGAATTGCAACATAATTATAGTTTTCAAATATATTAAAATATAATTTTCAGTGATCATGAAAGATAGGACTGAAGTAGATCAGTGCTGAGAATATGTCAATCTGCTAAGGATCTAACATACAGCCTAAAATGTAACTAAAAACAGATGCTCTTATATAGGCCATAATGCCTTAACCCTTTACAAAGGTATGTTGTCTCAAAACATTTTTTACTAAGGTGACATGGAGATGCAATATAAGGACAATAAATAATTGTTCATATCTTAAAATTGTATATTAAGTATATACAATGCATACGAATGCTTCGTAATAAATAATGATTCACTTTTAACAAGTATTCATGGTTAAACAAATAAATAGTTCGTGGTTAAGGGTAAAATGAAAGGACACAGCTTAAAATAAAAATCTCTCTGCATCTAAACGATACCTTCAAAAAAAAAACTCCTGTTCAATGACTAAAGCAGAATAGTGGTGCCATGGTTTTGTACCTCAGGATGTTGCTCTTTTGTTGAGGTACTCCCTCAGTTCTTAAAAATAAATCTGGACTCATATGTTATTTTAGCAGTTGAATTAAAACATAAACATACACCCCGTATCCGTGGAATGGATTTGATTATCGTCATCAAAGGATAGTTCTGTATTAAATAGGACAGTTTGGCCAAAAATCAAACTTTTCTGTTGTCATTTGCTCACCCTCATGTTGTAGAACACTAAAGAATATATTTAGAAAAGTGTATGTTCGTCTATACAATGAAGGACCCCAGTCATCTTCGAAAAAACGTTATGCTCTGCAGAAGAATAAAAAAGCGCTACGTGAGTAGGGTGAGTAAATGACAACAAAAAAAGTATTAATTTCTAGAATAACTAAAACACATGCACAACTTAATTAGG
The DNA here is from genome assembly GCA_034779775.1 of Enteromius afrohamiltoni. Classification (NCBI taxonomy): domain Eukaryota; kingdom Metazoa; phylum Chordata; class Actinopteri; order Cypriniformes; family Cyprinidae; genus Enteromius; species Enteromius afrohamiltoni. The sequence goes on along the minus strand of JAUYWG010000021.1, from coordinate 894,132 downwards.
CTATAAATGGTCATTTCATTGTGTCTCTAACCACATCTCTTTGTATCTCTTTGGCTACATGAGAAGGTTTTGGGAGCCAAACCAGATCATCTGGTTTCAGTTTATGGAGCTTTTTATCTTTAAAAAGTGTTTCCATGATGAGATGTGTGACATTTGTAAACTTCCTGTGGCTAGAATGCTATCATGCTCTGCATACTTATTGGCATGCTTGTCCTTTGGACACCATCTTCAGGTGTTTTTTGTTTTGTACTTGACTGAGAGAAAAAGAGGCGGAGCAGCGAGATGGGGTCTGCTTCCTATACAAGATACTGTCCTTTATGCCTTCTTTGATGACCTAGATAATAACAATGATAAAGGAAAGCATGAAGTAAAAAAAACACTGATCCACACCCACACAAAAATTATATCAGCTACACCTAATTTTAATTCATTACAAACATTTTTCTTTTAATTTCTTGTTTCTCATTGAAACGTTAAGAAAAAAGTAGTACTGTCAATCTAATTTAAGTGGAATGTAACTCTAAAAAGCATATAAATCAGAACATATTTGAGCTGGACTGACCTCTATGTTGTTAAGCGTGTTGAATTCCATAAGATCATGTAGCTGGGTGAAGGCTTGATTGGAATATTGAAAATTAAAGGTTGAGAAGGGTGTCTCTGGGTCGTCGAAGATGTCAAAGTCTGCAAATTCTCTCTCTTTGTCTGTCTGACGTGGAACACCTTTAAAACACGCCACACTTTTGTATAAACATCATATCACTAAAACATCCAAATTAACCTTTCAAAGCATATAAGGTTCATTCTGTGTAGAATCAGGCCCACTACATGCAATACATTAAGCAGAAATGCAAATCAAAGAGTCAAACACAATCATCGCTACACACACAAACAAATCAAAGAACAGATGAAGATACACCGGAAAGACCAGTTTTTTTTCCCGTGAAATTTGTCAGAATTGTCTATAAATGTGCATATGCAAAGCTGACTTTATCTTAAAAAAAAAAAAAAAAAAGTACACAGATGCAAACACAAACAAAGAGCACACACCTGGAGCTTTGAATGTCCTAAATTCAATATTGACCAGGACAAAATGAATAATAGTAGGGCAGTTCTTTTCTCCTTGTTTGGGTTTAAATACATAACACTCCTTCATCCCCTCTCGATCAAACACCTTTGGGTCGATCTTGGGAAATGGAAGTTTGTTCATTCGTGCCCATTTCTCAGCCAGCTGAAGTTCCTACAAAGGAACAATCATTTACAAAATCTATATGTCATACATTGATATACAGATAATTGACCCTTCGCTTAGTTACTGTTGCTACGTGCTTTCGCACCTGGCATGGCTATTACAGTATGTATGCACCGGTGTCAGGAAATAATTAGCCATTTTTGGCGAACAGGAAAGATATCTGAGAGAACACAATTCCAATACATCAGTTGTTGCCGTGGTAACACAAAAGAGTACATATAATATGAGGCATAAATAACCACCGCATTATGGAGGATGATCAGAAATGTATTTAGATTTTATCACTGATTTGTGTTTACATTACTCAAAATAGCGAGCTTAGCAAGCTATGAAGAAACTAGCAGCCAGGCAACAGATCATGATTGGCCACCTCACACGCACTTTACTAGCAAGGCTCGAGAATTCTGGACGGAGAACGGCTTGTAATCGTGCCGCACCGTGGTGGTTTTTTGGCATGGCTTAGCGAAGGGTCAGTTACTTGTATTTTTTCTTTCTTTGTTCATTATCATTGATTACACAAAATTAGCATGATGAATTGTTTGATTGAGTTCTAACCTTAAATGGAGGACTAGAGTCACTCGGTCGGGCAGAAAAGTCGAATGAAAAAATGAGGTCAACACCTCTCTGAGGTCTTAGAATCAGAGGATAAGGCAGGTTAAAGGTCAAGCCACTGTCCACCACGTGAATTTTCTTGCTTTTTACGTCTAGCGGCTCATAGATACTTTCAAACTCAAATGGGTCTGAAAGCATCCAAAGATAGAAAAGTACAATAAGGCAACACTCGAGGATAATTTGGTAAACCTTAAATCACCATAACAAACTCCAAAACTCTTACCTGTGACCACATCAACCTCATCCTCCATGGGACTGGTGGTCTCAGTGAAAGGGGAAAGTGGCTCATCATTGTTGAGGTTTAAGCCCAACATGAAGTTGTGGACTTTTCCTGCTCTGCCTTCTCGTGTTTTGAAAAGAGCTGAATCACTGAAGAGAGAACTAACCATGCGCTGCATCCAGCTAGCCTGATATTCATCCCCTGCAGATGTAAAACAAAACCAAATCATTCATTATATTTGAGGATTTGCACTGATATTTTAATAGGGCACCGTGGCGTCCAAAAAAAAAAAATAGTAAGCTCTTTGAAAATGTTTTTTTTTTTTACTTTTTACAATACAGTGCAAGCATACATAAAATGGTTTAATAACATGTTTTCCAAATATTTTTTTAAAATGTAAATATTTTCCAAACAATATTTTATACATAATTACATTTTGTATCAATTTTATTCTGAATGCTCTAAATGCAAGTTTGTCATTTTAGGGGTTTGTTCTAATGTTTGTTCTTAGCTACTTAGTGCAAAATCTTACCTTTATGTTGGTCTTCATCATTATCTAGACTACCCTCTCCTACAATGTGTTCCGGTTTTATCTGTTCTGTTGGAAAAAAATTAACATTTACATTCTATACAAATCTGTAAAAATTTGTGGCATGCAGATGAAAAGAATTGTTAATAAAAAGAATTTATTAAAAGAATTGTACCTAGTTCTTCCTCCATGGTGCTGCCATTGGGCGCATCGTTGAATCCCAAAATTCTGTTGAACAGGATGGAGAAGGCACTGCCCCATACACCTGTGCAACATTTACAAACACACTGTATCCCACACACTAAAACATAATGTTGTTTGACTATATTTCCCCCCAAAATCAAGTAAACACATTCTTACATTGTGCATTACAAATGTACTGGACTACTTAATTAATAATAATAATACAAAAAATCTAATGGTTCTATGAATAGGCTTTATTATTATTATTTTTAATAATTAATAATATTATTATTATATTATTATTATTATTTACGGATTAAATATGATCTAGCCTTTATTTTAAAATATTTTTGTTTATCCTTCAACGTTACACAGTTGTAAAATTAGACTTTTTGTTAAAGGTTATAGAGCCTAAAACAGCAGAAAACAAATACCATTGCAGATTCTCACGTCAATGTTGTAAAAATAAACTTTAAATCCGCTCCGAAACTTTATCTAGGCATTACACATTTCAAAGAATGTTTCTTTAAAGTCACAGTGACTTTCATAAATTTTGAGTGTATGCCACTGAATTACAACATTATTCTTGCATTGCAATACAGAAAGGATGAGATTATTGGAAATGACTGAACCAACACCCTTTAAATCAGGTGATATTTGGCTCTGACTGTGAAGAGTCCAACTATGTGGTGTCACTATTTTCATAAGAACACTGACAGTTTCAGGGTTCTCCACTTACTACTAAGAGAAATCCAGAAAACAAAGACACTGTACCCATGAGGAAGTGAAGAGGGTTCTCTGCATGCTTCTTGACCACATTACCCCTGAAGAACTTGCTTCCAAAAAGGTCAGGGGTCATGAAGGTTCCATATTTAGCCATTCCGATCTCATACGGACTGAACTCCACCCAATCTGTCAGTTAAAACACACCAATCAAACCACAACTACAACAGAAATCAGCAAAACATACCTATGACAACAAATACAAGACCAACAGGCGGCCTAATTAGATACAGGTGAAGTATAATTTGAAACGAGAGACCAACACTAGGTTGCAAAAAACAAAATGACAAATTGCATACTTCAAATAGTTTTTGGGAATATGCGAAAGCAGTGTTTCAGTCTTCAGCTTTCTGAGATTGTTGATGAAGCATGTCACTTTTGACGAAAGGGAGATGCATGAATCAACTAAATGAAATGCTCAAAATACAAAAGCTATTTTGAGTGGGCCTAAAAAAATAGACTTGACGCTTTTTCAGACAAAAATTATAAATCAAAGTCTAAGGTATTGACAGTTTTAGTCTATTGTGGATATAGGAGTGGTTCGGATGTCTTTCTGTCTCCTAGGATTACTTTAGTACCTCAATGACACATGACGTGAGGGTGATTCCCTTGAGTGTTTCAGTGTCTGAATAGTTGCTTTCATTCAGCTGTATTTGTACCAGCTGCACTGATGCATGAATATACCCCAAAACAAAATACCTGTGACAGGTGTGATGTCTGAAAAAAACTGCATTTATGTTCTGTTAAAACAGCCATGTGCATAAAAATCTCCTTACTTGTGATGTAAATCTGTTCTTAGATAAGTTGAATTTATTTACTTAAGGTCTGTAGAACATTTTTCAATTCTTTACATCTCAAACCAGAAAGAGACGCCAACAGCAGTGAATTACGACACAGTTAGGAGAATGTCTATGGCCTATATTTAATTACAGATTGACAGACAAACCTTTAAACAACAAAAACTTGTGGCACTTTAGGGCTTTCGTGGGGCTTTAGAAGAACAATACCAGTGTTCTTTGAACTAAAAAAAGACATTTTACATTCTTGTTCACATTCTTACACTAATCCGCTGACGCAATTGGGTTCTCCTCAGGCAGTTCAACAAGTCAGACTACTATAAATGGCATCCCCCTTCATTCATTCATTCATTCAGTAAGCTCACTGACTCAGTGTCAATGCAGTCTTTGTATATTTCCAAGGTATAATATTACCCTAACAATTAGTTGGCACAATGGAAAAGGATATTTGATGTCATAAAGAAAAGAATAACCTATCCTTGAAATTGTTACCGCAGACATTTTGCATGCACAGACGCTAAATATGAAATACATGTTTAAATTGTTGCTACCAATTAGTTACATTAGTTAAATTAGTTAATGTATTAACTGACATTAACTTTTTTTACAGTATGTATTCATCTTTATTAACCTTCAATACTGTTGTTCATGTTAGTTCAGAGTGTATTGATTAATGTTAACAAACACATTTTTAATAAAGCATTAGTAAATGCCAAATTTAAAAATTTTAAATTTTTAAAATTAGTATTAATAAATCCTGTAAAAAAGTATTGCTCATTTTTAGTTCATGTTAGCTAATGTAGTTAACTGATGGATCATCAGATTCGCATTTTCCAGAAGTTGATATGATTCTTTAGACTCTTGGTCAAAAGTCTATACAAACTTTAGTTAAAACACCAGTGTAAAAACCAGTTCTGTTTTTTCAACAACAGAACACCTTAAAGGGGTCATCCAGTGCCACATGCACTTTTACAAGCTGTTTGGACTGAAATGTGTGTTGGGAATACACAACCACCCTACAATGATAAAGATCCACCAGTAGTTTTCTGTTGATGTAAAAAAAATAAGTTGCCCCTTCTGAATTCAAGCCATTCTCAAATGCATGTTGGTGTGGCCTCAACATGCATTTGAGAATGCATGCAACATCCTCCGAGAGTGCCTTAGAAAAGAGGGGCAGGGCTAAGGTAAAACGCTAGTGTCAATTAGGGGGAGGGCTCTGTGTCTGTGTGACATCACACAGACAGGCATCTGAGAATGGCTTGATATGAGAAAATGGAAATTATTTAACAAGACTTAAAAATTAAACACTGGGTGGACCTTAATCATATGAGGGTGGTTGTGTACATACCTTTCCAACACACATTTCAGTTAAACCTACTTGTAAAAGTGCATGTCGCATCCGATGACCCCTTTAACAAAGACAACTTTTTAACTGCCAAATAAAAAAGCACAGAAACGTAAACCCCTTTTACCTGCAAACTTAAGCTCAGAGACATCTGGTTTTACATGCAGGCAGGTGAACAAGGGTAAAGGAGCCTGAGCCTCATTTATCTTTTCCTGTAACTCACTCAACTTGGTGTCCATGCTCTAGTGAGAAAGCAAAATGAGAAATGGAACCTTTGTATCGCCCGATGGGCATTGTGTATTTCTCAATCATTAAATTTGAAGAACAAAGAAACCCTCTCAGATGCTTACAGAGGGAATGAGCGTATCCCCTATCAACATTCCAAAGATATCTGTAAAGGTAACAGGCTGCCCCGTGACCTTCTTGCTCCACAAGGCATGTACATAGTTAGTGATGTGTTTAGGAAGGAGTAATCGGAGAGGGTTACTGCTCACACGAATCATCAGCTCCTGATTGATCTGCTCTGGACCCTTAGTGGGGAACTCTGGGTCAGAGTACAAAGTGGACATGTACCTGTGTGACACACAACAGTAAATGAGCATTTATATGAGTTGGAAGTGAAAAGATGATTATGGAAAGATAAAAAAAGCTTAGTTAAATGTCCTCATACCAGGTGGATCCAGATAGGCCAGCAATATATGTGACACAGTCCAGAACTCCAGACTCATACAAAGCCTTCATAACCCCTGAAAAACCAACCATTGCCCTGAACCCTCCACCTGAGCCAAGCACAGCAATCACTGGAACCTGCATGCAAGTGAACACAAGTATCAGTAACAAAAGTACTTTTCTTTTCCTTTTTCACTTTTTCAATGAAACAACAGACTCCTCTCTGGTGACGTATACTGGACATCACTAAAACTCTGTTCTTTTCTTACAATCAGCTGCAGCTCTGAGGGACAAAACCAAGGCTCTGCACTACATAACGTCATGTGTGTCACAGCACAGAAGAAAGGATTGGCATTAAGGATTTACACTTTGGTGTGGGACAAACCTCTTGTCTCTAGCAGCACGGTCCCCCCTTTGCCAAGGCACAGTTTTTCTCAGTTTGCGGTCATTTCTTTGATCTGCAGGAGCTTCATACCTTCTCTAAGGGGTGTCAGATACCTCAGATTGTATTTGGATTGTTATGATGATGAAGTGTGAGCACTGAATCGTTTCATATTCAGCTTATATACACACTATTGTGTGTTGAGTATAATGCTGGGCATGCATATATTCTTTAACATAGTTGAGGACAGCTGTATTCTGAGGGGAGGGTGTTCTAGCCTGAATTCTATGACTAGTTTGGATTCCCCTTGGCACAAGTTCTCTCAAGCGTGTAATTTGCCTAGGAAACTGCTATTCAAGGATCGCTCGGCCACTGCTCTTCTTGTTAGGGTATTTTATTAAGTCGTGGACTACAAAAGCCCTCTCCTAGATTCGTAACACGTTGGAAAGTCACGCGTGATTAGTTCTTTCTTTGTTTACTTTAGTTCAAAAAGGTAAGGTAATGCAAAAAACTACATCTCATACTTTCATCTCATCTCGTTTAGCCAGTGCAGGGGTAGGCAACATCACTCCTGAAGTGCCGATGCCCTGCAAAGTTTCACTCCAACCCTAATCAAACACACCTGAAGCTAATCAAGGTTCAATTACTTAATGGTTGTAATACAAAAGCCTTAGTTTTGACAGGTCTAACATTTCCTCTTTAGATTTGAATTGCTCTTTGTCCATTTTCACTTGGAGCCATTACTGAATCAGTAAAGGCAGAAGAAATGTGTCAAAGACAACAGCAACCTGATCATGGAGGATGTCTAAGGCCATTAAAAAAACAAAACCATTTCTTATATTTTCTCACAGTTGCTTGATGTTGCCAAATTTCTCATGTGGTAAATGATGACTTTCCTAAAGTTATGTGGAAATCTGAGCTGTGTGAAGAAATTCTGCTTCAGTGATGCGGGTCAACTTTCTGGCTTTCATTAGGTGTGACAGTGAGGTGACATCTACATCAAACAATTTCTGTACTGTTTTTCACACAACCACACCTCTCTTGCTCACAAGAACAATGGCTGTGACAAAGAACATCATCACAGAAAATGATTTTTTGAATCATATTTTTGAATTTTAAATATGAACCTTCATGACCAGTGGAGGAAACAGTCAATGAATGAGTGGTACCTCATGAGGAGAGGAAGGGAGGGAGGATGGTTTCTCCATGTGCAACAATTTCTTGAGGCCCAGCATAACTCTGTCACGCCGGTGTTGTCTATAGAGCTTTTCTTTAGGGCACAGATCCAGATTGAATCTCAGGTCCATTGCTGAGCTGAGAACAGTAGAAGAAAAAAGTCAGAGTCAGATATGTGGTGCTTAACTATAAAAGGTATATGTTATTGTACACAACTTACAGAAGCCAGTTGTGTTTTTGTGATTATACATACCACTCCTCCAAAGAAAGCTCTAAGTATATGTTGGTCATCTGTACAACGACAATAGCAGACATTACCACAATCCAGATCAAAGATGGAGATAAAAAATAACAATAAATGTGGAGAAGAGACCATATATATCCATATAAAATATTTTGTACATTAAAAAAGTAAATATGATCTATTTTACTTTTAAAAAACTTTTTTAAAGAGAAAGTGCTCATATAGATAAAACTTACTTTTCCAATAAGAAATGAAACTAGCACTGTTTGTCCAAATTTAAGTTTAGAGATGTCATATGAAGCCGTACCCAACATTTCATCCACAACATAGTTAGCATCCATTAATGTGAGCTGGAAACAGAAACGACATCACTGACTGCACATACACTACTAAGAACAGTGCTTTCTAAAATGTGTAATTTATTTAGTGTTAAAAACATTCTCCTATCCCAATTAAATATGCAGAGACATTTTGAGGTTTATAACATCGGTCTGTTTTTTGAGTGGTAACCTCACATACAGTACCATGAATTTAAAGTTACAGTAAACTACATTTTTTTCAACAATGGTAAACAAGGGCAAACCTGTTTGGAAACTTTCATTTTGAGCTTCAATCTGGTGCAACTAGTGGGCCAGACATTACACACCTTTTATATGAATTGCTCCTCTGCTGCATAGTTAATAGCAAATTACATTATTATAGTGATTGTAATGCTGAAGAACAGCTGACTAAGTTTAGATACAGAAATTTGGTTTGTTTCTCTTTACCTTAAGCACATTATTTTGGTTGGGGTCAAGGATGAATTCAAAGACCTCATTCCACTCGGGATTGATGTTGTTGTCTATATGTCGTGTTTTCTTTCTGCTCTCTGGGGAGGTGGGGATGAACAACTCCACATATGGGTCCGGGGTATCCACTACAAGCATGTTCAGTTAGTTTTTTTAGAAGCAGTAATGATTAATAATATAAAATACCCAAAGGATATCTTATTCCTCTTAGTTGCTTTAAACTGATAAAGGCAGTGCATTATGCTGTGTGACATACAATGCCTGTTCTGTAAGTACCTAAACGTCATATTTAAAAAGTATAGAAAAAAAGTACTCACAAAGGTCTCCAAGAGGTCCCTTGGTGACATTTTCAGCTCGCAATACTTTTACTTTGAGTTTGTGGGAGATTTGCTGTTCAACCTAAAAAAAAATAAAAATACACAGAACACTCGCTCACCACCATTACTGCTGCTAGCGATTCCCTAAAACTACTACTAGAATCTTTATAACTATTAATAATTTTTACGTTTTAAAATTTGAATACATCTCTATTTTACACCTAACTCTAAGGGGAAAAAACAACTTGCACATTGGCCGCGTTGGGGCAACATATCTTTTTCACACCTATACATATGTCAGTTTGAGGAGGTTAACAAGAAGTATAAAAATACCTCTCCTATACTTCAT
>JAUYWG010000021.1:870875-884389 GCA_034779775.1 Enteromius afrohamiltoni | reverse complement strand
CCTTGTCATTTTTTGTAGGCCATAAACTATAACTGTATGTTCATGCTTCCATTTTCCATTCAAAAAAGTGAATAAATAAATATTACTTTGTATTAATTTTTTTTTCATTTTGTGTTTGTGTATGTTTTTTATTTTTCAACATTTATGGTATGACAACAAGTTTATTATAAACTAAAACCATTTAAAAATTGTACCAAATTAACTTTTATATAGAATCTATTTTATTTATTTCTTGAAATGCTAAAATAACAAAATAAAAACAGTTTAAATAAAAAAATCATGAAACAATGACAAGTGAAAACAAACAAAAAAATCTAATAGATTTTAAATATAAACAATAAATATAATAATATGTTAATGATACTAACAAAATACTGGAACAAATCAAGAAAAAAAAAGAATAATTGATTGTTTAATTGATTAATTAAGTTGTTTTATTCTTTGTTGATTTGCTATTATTTGTTCTTTCCAGCACTCAATAGTAAATTTCTGTACATATTAATTTATTTTTTTTCTTTCTTCTTTTATTGTTATTTTTCTTTCTAGCACTCAACAGCACATTTGTTTGGTCAGGTCAAGTCATTTCTTCTTTACACTTTTTTACACTCCAGCACAGAAGTTAATATGTGAATATGTAACTTAATTTAATTGGGCTATATTATATTTAAAATATATTTTGAATCAAAATAATTATTATTGTATTATTAGATATTATATTATATATATATTTAATATTAATTAAAACATAACTAAAATTATTTTTTAAATTAATTATTTTTAAATTGAATAAAGGAAAATAAAAAATACATTCAACATGCGCGTCTTTTTTATTTAATTTTATTTTTATTTCTTGTAATATTATTTGAAATAAAATGAACACAATTTGTACTTTTACTATACTATACATGTGAAGCATATTTTATCCCTTCTTCTATCTATTTATATGTGAAGTGGAGTGAAACAAGGGGCAGTGGCATTGCAGCGATGGAGAATGAATGAGAGGTCAGTGAAAGAGTAAGCAGAGTATTGACAGAGGGTCAGAACGAGAAGGAATCCTCAGGCTGATGGATGAGGGTGGGTCTTTGAGAAGAGACAGAGCATCAGACACAGGAGTGCAGAAACAGACAGATGGTTAGACGGATGAGTGGACAGACGGTCACACTGCTCAGAGTGGGTTTGGGTGAGGGTTCAGAGTTCACACTGGGTTTAGGGTCACCCTCACAGACACAGACTGATGAGCCAGAGGAATGTTCTTAAAACACTAAATCATCTATCTCACAAGCTCTCTATAATCTATCTATCTATCTGTCTATCTACCGTTCTATTTCATTCCATCCTGTCGTTCTGTCTATAGTTCTATTTATTGTTCTGTTGCTCCTATCTATCTATTGCTCTGTATCATTCTATCCTGTCATTCTGTTCATCATTCTATCTATTCTTTGTTCTATCGTTGTATCTATCAGTCATCGTTCTTTCATTCTGTCTATCCTTTTTCTATCTGTCATTCTCTGTCTGTTCCGTTTGTGGGTCTGTGTTTATCATTCTCTCATTTGTTCTGTCTCTTTCTATTCACCTCCGTCGGTCTCTCTATCTGTGTATCATTTTAGCATTCTATCACTCTGTCTATGATTATATCGAGCGACCGATCCACCAGGCGCATATAAAGAAAGTCTCAGTCAGGTAGTTTCAGGCTCTGGACCGCAGTTTTTCCAGAGATCCCTGAGGGAACACAGTTTTTTAAAGACTTACAGTAACTGTAATCCATCTACTCCTCCTCTTTTCCTCTCTCCTCCTTCCCTTCTTTTTTCTCTTCTCCCTGGTGTGCGCTTTGTGCTGTCTGGCAGCAGATCAAAGCAAATTTGTGAATGTCACCCATGGGTACGGAAAAGGGAAAAGAGAGATCGAGAGAAATGAGATAAACCATTCATTAGTGACAAACTAAACTCCGACCGTTCCGTTTAATGTGGGCATAGTTCAAGACTTCAGCATTTATGAGCATTCCCACCCCTTTCTCCTCCCCTCTCCACCTCCTTCCTCCTCTCGCTGTCATCAAGTGATGATAAATGAAAAGGTTTTCTTTGGAGTCTTATTGCTGTATTTAGTAAACATACATATGTGTTCTGCGTATATTATGTAACATACAATATCTGCTGAATCTATGACTTATACAGCATATAAATCAGCACTGTTTTAAGTGTAAAGCATGAGGGTTCACACTAGGGGTGGCTCGGTTTGTTTTAGGGTCACGGTTTTCGGTTCTGTACGGTTCTTGTTATTTTTTCTTTTAATCTTCAACACTCCAGAAATGTACTTCAGCATATGATATATAGCTTAATTATCCACAATTTAGGATACAGTATTAAAAAAGTTAAATCATGTAATTATTCATAAACTGAATTGGATGTGTGTTGCACAATACTTGCATACAGTCGCAGTTCTATATATTGTTTTATTTCCCCTGTCATCATAGGTAATAGAGCGCGGACCGGGACATTTTTTTGTCCGAGGCCTGCCGCGTCCGACAGAGCTGTAACCTAATTTTTTTTCTCATACTAATGACACATGCACTTTTTTGTGTGGAAAGCCCGCTTTTATTAAGCAGCTGTATGAAGGCGTGGGGAAATGTCAACAGATGAGAGCATCAGCGCACACGGGGCAAAAAGCGTCGTTATAACACAGACGCACATTCGCGCTGATGTGACCGAGCCCGAGCATCCTTTCTAAATATCTGTCCGAAATGTATCCATCCTCTAATAGGTAACATGAAATGTTCCCACACACCAGATTTATACGACGCTGGCGCATCCTCCAACTCCGGACAGCCTTCTTTTTCTCTTCCACACGTACAGTATTGTACAGTATTTCTACACATACAGTATTGTGACCTGCAGCACTCACTCCATACCGTAGACACATCAATTATTTCACGCGAAAGGGAAACACACTTGCGTCACATACGGGGCACGAGGCTATATTGTGCATATCATGAACCGTCGAACCGTGCGACGCATGCATGCACCGAACCGAGAGCCGTGCCACCCCTAGTTCACACACTACTACAGCCATATTCAACTTTATAGACCTTTTGTTTGCTATATTTATGTATTAAACGACATCCCAGATAAACATTGCTGATGGACAGATATCACATTTAATACACTTGTGCCTTGTGAAGGGACCAAAAAACATTTAGTTAGTAAGATTTTGGTGACGGTTTATGTGCTCTCCGTTTGAGTGTTTAGCAGTGAATCATGCTGTCAGATTGATTCAGTGCACCTTTCCTTTAGCCTCAGGGGTGAGTCTGAGAGTACACACAAACACACACACACAGGAGTAAAATACTATTAAAACTGCTGAGGGTCACAGTCACTCATGATTACAGTAGCTAAATCATGATATCTCCCATTAGATTATAGCACTTCCTGTGTCCTTTATCTGCTCCCGTCTCTCTATACTGTGTGAAAATCTGCTCTTACTGGTTTAGAAACATTTGCGTCGTCTAAGGCATGTTGTAACTCAAGCAGCTAATTTCCTCAGGTTCAGCATAACCAAAACATCACTCGCACATGTACCACACTGTGTTTGATACGGGAAACATGAAGGAGGGGGAGGACTGTGGGAGAACTTTCTTTGGTGTTTTCTTTCTGTTGAAGCATCTTTAGACCAAGTGTACTGCAAAATGAGCTCACTTGTGGCATTCACTCTTACTCTGAACTTATTTGATCTCTGTTACCTGCCACAAGGACATTTCTCACTACCAGGTGCAAAAGAAATGCCCTATGGGCTAGGTGGGCGGGACTTCCTGTAGCCTACCTTTTTTTACTGTAATCCGTCGCTCTAACATAAATCCCTCACAACAGTCAAAACTGGGTAAAGGAAGGTGGAGGCTTTACAGGTAACCGCTTCCTGGAACGTGATTGAACTCAGCTCAACAATGTTAACTGGGCTTGAGACTGTAAATCACCAAATTCCCCCTTCCCAAAAATCCCTGTCCCTCATGCGTGTTCATTTAGAATATATTTTGGCTGATAAGACCGATATCATGTAGTAGGTCTATTTTGACAAAAAGATTTGTAGATGCAGAAAAGATTTAAAAAATCCATCTGGATCTGCTTTTAATATTGCTGTGGCCCCCAGTTATATTTTTCACGTCTAATCTTTGATCTTTCTGCACCTTTTTACCATTTATTTGAAGAAAATGGCCTTCAGACTTAGAAAAAAGCAATATTATCTGTCTCAAATGTGTCATTAGTCTGTCGGGATACATGTTGAATGGGTTAAGTGTGCGTCTGCGGGGTTTAGGAAGTGAGGAAAAGGCAGACAAGCGTATGTAGTGTCATCATTTCACCACTGGAAATAAGGCGCACGCTCCGGCAGCTGGAAACCATTTACTTCCAAAGATGCTTAGGAGTGGAAACACACACACACACACACACTTGCACAGAGCTACTGCAGTTACATAACATGAAAGGAGAAGTGAATAACACAAAAAAAGAAAAAATTGAAACTGTAAACATTGAACTTCTGATAAGTTGGTACCGTAAAAAAAAAAGAGGTTGAATGTTATAGGTTCCTGATTGACAGGAACCCGATTGTTTCAGGACTAGCAGGCTCCGGGATGTCTCATCTGTTGTATGAATCCATATTTAACTGTATTATATAATCAAATTTAGGGGAGGAATGCAAGTTGAGGTGTGTGTGTGTGGTCTTGTGTGGATTAGTTTAAAATGCAGGACTGTTTAGAAGCACTGCTGTTAGTTTGGGTATAATTAAAGAGAGACGTCCTCCCGTGTGTGTGATTTGAGTTTAAACAGGAGTCTGTAATAACACATGCTCGCAGGGTTAAGAGTACAGCAACGCAGGTTTGGATTATTAATACGATTTAACCTCACTGACCCCTTTTGGACTTTGTTCTACTATAAATAAGTGCATAAGTGCAGCGCTTATGGCACGAATCGTTCAACGGACGTCTCCGGGACAATGAGAGCGTGAACGCCTCAACATTAGGGCAAGCCCGCCACCTAGCGTACGTATCGGGAACTGCCGAGTGAGTGGAGCAGAGCGATCTTAAATCTCACCCGTTTCCTCAAAAACTTAAATAATTAGCAGCGCCGCTGCTTACATGGTGTAAACACAATAACTTAAGAAAACAAGCATTTTGCGGTTTGAATTTATTTCAAATCAATTTGCATGACTGCATCTTAAGTGCTTCGGAAAAACAAAAAACTTTTTATTTTTATATTAAGGAAGAAAACTAAATTTTCAACTCATTTCCTGTGCATGTCAAACCTCAAATGTAAAAGTTAAACACTTATTATGTAAAGGTAGCGACTAGCACTTGTCCCATAGCATCTTCATTTCAGTATGGTGCATGCAATTGTGCTCTAGAAGGCTTTAAAGAGCTGGTTGGGTAGATAGCCGAGATGAAGGAAGGAAGTTTGTGCCTCTCTCTCTAGATTGGCCAGTTCCTGTACGGTTGGGGCCAGTATATCCACATGGCCCTTATAGAGACCACCTGGAGTGTGTGAGAGGAAATAGATACAGAAATAAGTAACAGATACAATAAATGGAAGCATACAAACAGGAAACCTGAGAGATACACTCACCCCCTGCAGTCCTGCGCTGCCCATAGGTCACTTTGCCATCAAATTCATCCACAGGTACTTTAATGTCAGGTTCACACTGAGTAATGGTGCATTTCAGATGTTCCTCAATTTCTGACAACAACTAAAATGGAAAACAAGTAAAATAAGCACAGTTCAAATGACATCACCTTCATGTGATGTAAATGTATTAAGTGTGTTCTCACCTCTTTCTCATTGTACCAAATAGTGCATCCTCCGTTCTCTTTGAGTCTGGTGTTATAGCAGCCTTTTCCTCTGTTGGGACAAACGTGGTACCACACCTGTGCGAGTCACACAAAGACACACGATTAACACACTAACACATTACATTTCTACATCAACAGTTCTGCTTTACTTCCAGCTTACTTTCTCTTTCTCCATAGCGACCAGTGATATAGCCAAACCCATCCTGCGATGACAACACAAATATCAGCGAATCATTAAGATGTAAATGCAGCCTAATGATACAATATAAATGCTGGCCGTTACCTGTCTGCTCTGCCGACTCTTCCAATGCGATGAACATAGTTCTGCTTCTCATCTGGTAGGGTCACATTTATCACTGCAAAACAGAAAAGAATACTGCACTTTTCTGTGTTCTTAAAATAAGTACGGCTAATATAAATTATACTATATATATTTACCAAGTAGCCTATTAATAATAATAATAATAAAAAAGTTTTTTTTCTCATCACAATCATTATGCAAAACAAAAAATAAAACCCATTTTATTTGTTTTGTTAAATTAAATTTTTTTTTAATGGCCTACTTTTGATCAAAATAAAAAAAAAACACAAATAATCACCAAATATATGCATTTTGGTAAATTCAGAAAGCAGAGAAATTCTTACCGTAAGGAACGCCATGAATATCGATTCCTCTTGCAGCCACATCTGTGCAAATGAGAAACTTCACTTCCTGTTTCTAAAGTAGGATGATGAAAGGATACATCAATATATAGTTTTTTTAACTTGTGATAATAGTCAAACAAATTCTTTACCTTGAATCGCTCCAAGTTGTATTTGCGCTCATTTGGTTTCCTGTCACCATGAAGACAAACACAAGAAAACTGGTGTCCTTTCTTGTCTGGACCTGTAGGAAAAGCCGTATGTTTGCATCCAGACTTCATGGCATATAATGGCTGTTAGATAATGAAGCTAAAAGCCCAAGCCGTGTGCTCGCATCACCTCCTCCCTGTTTGATAAAGTGCTGCTCCATATTGTCACAGTCGATCTTTGTCCTGCAGAAGATGATGGCCTGATCCATCTTATGTTCCTTAATGGCTCTGATCGCATACTCTCCCTTCAGAATCTTAATGGCCTCTGACCACATCTCTGAATAAAGGCATATAACATGATTCACTGCGAGACGGTCGTATCAGGCCAAATCAAAGTCCTTTTGAAATATTCACAATTGTTAATACGAACCAGGAAATATTCAGATATTTCACCATAATGTTCTTAACGGCAGGGAGTTCTTACCCTGCGTGTTGGCTCCAGGTCGTGTGTCATCCTTCGCGTGAACTTCATCAGTCTGTGAAGACACAAAATCAGTGATTAACACTTCTACGACATTCTAAAGCTCGAAAAGTGAAATCTTTGTTTGTGTTAAATATTTATACCCTAATGTGGTTCTTCCCCAGTCTCTCCCAGAGCTTGTCAGTTTTTGGGTTGACTGGTACCACCACGTGATGGACCGTTTCTGGAACAGAATCTTCTCCCTTCAGATCCACCCATGTGGGGAAATGCATGATCTTCTCCGAGAGCTTCTTCACATCAAATGAGTGCAGCGTAGCAGAGCAAACTATAACCTACAACACAAATTCGGTTCATGAAGAAAAAAAAAGTGCAGCCGAAATCTCTATGGAAAGTAGAAAGCTTGAGCATTTATCACCTGGAGTCTTTTTCCATCTGAAGTGACCTGTGGGATCTGGTTGTAGACCCTCATGATGAAGTCAGTGTAGCCAGCTGAGAGGAGTCCATCCTGAACACATTTAGTCAGTCAGAACTGAATGTGTTGTAAATGTGTTCAGAACTAAATCTTTTAATGCACTTTCCCATAGGTTCAGATTCATTTAACCTCAAAGCTAAAACTTTTTTAAAAATTAGGTAATAGTTATGACAGCAGCAAAATCAACAGCATGTCACAATTAATGCGGTCACCAGATCTTTTAAGCTGAAGTGTATAAAGCTACTGTATAAATTGAAGTCTTCAACATACACACTCATCCAGCACCAGGAAACGGACTTGGGAAAGATCCAACTTTCCTGTGGATATGAGATCATCCAGTCTGCCTGGGGTCCCAACCACAATATCAACCTAAAAAGGACAATGAAGTGACTAAAGATTACTAAATTCTAGATTCTTTTAAACAGATAAAGAGAGAGGAAGCAGGAACAAGGGACACATTTTTTATAATATAATTGTAATATATGCAATCAATTTACTTTAAAGTTTTTAAGTCTCTTATATTATGATATACATTTTAATATATTATTTTAAATGTATTTCTTCAGATTTATTTCTGTAAATGTCGAAGCTAAACTTTCTTTAGCTGTTACTCCGTCCTCAGTCCTGTTTATTTGGTGATCAAGAAACATTTATCATCAACAATGTTGGAACCAGTTGTGCTGCTTATTATTTTGGTAGAAAATGTTTTACAGATTACAAAATGTTACTAGAAAAATCTCAAAATAGAAAAGTGCAGAAAAACAGTATTTATTTGAAATGTAAATATTTAGTAACGTTATAATTGTCTTAACAGTCACTTTAGATCAAATCTATACTGATTTTTGCTGAATAAAAGTATTTCGTAAAAATATTTCGGGCCCTAACTTTAGGTACCCCTAAAATTTTGAAAAAAACAAAACAAAACATAATAATAATAATAAATAAATTAAACCCCCAGTTTAAGATTTATACACTTACTCCGCTTTCTAGAACGGAGAGCTGTTCTTTAGCAGCCACTCCTCCAATGATCAGAAGATCCCTGCAAAAGCATTATGATGTTCAGTTAACTCCAAACCTCTCAGCAAACACTACTGAAACTCAAGGCAGCTCTTCTGTTACTCTCCGCTCTCACCTCAGTTTAGGGTTATCAACATATTTCTTGAACTGGTTGACATTATTGAGGGTTTGTTCAGCCAGCTCTTTAGACGGCTCAATGATGAGAGCTCTGGGGGCGTTAGAAGTGGATTTGACCTGACTCACTTTAGCACTGCCTGAGGACAAAAACACACAGACAGAATGTAAGGAAGCATTAATACAAGCCCTGCAGGCAGTAAAGAATGCATGAACTTTAAAGCGCACCTGTCTGGCTGGATTTAACCACATGAGCATCTAAAGCCTGGTTCAGGGCCACATATCCATCTTTAGGTTGGTTTTTAAAAGGTTCATCACCGAAGTTGAATTTCAGTTCAGCATTCTGGGTTTGATTGACATAAATGTGCATTTAAAAAAAAGCTGTTTTGAACAAGAAATGTTACATCGCAACAACAAGCTGTGTATATGTCTGATACCTTCAGCACACAGGAAGCAAAGAAGGGCTGGTTTTTCATCGGTGAAGGTATTTCAAACGCCAGACCCAGATCATTTCCTGTGAAAGACAAACAGGAATCAGTTACAGTGTTTTGCGGAAGGGTGGAGCATTATACTGAAATTAATATATGTAACATTTATGTGGTATACAACAATTCAGAAATTTGGGGTTGGTTAAAAAAAAAAAAAATCCTCAATGCTCACCTTTTATTTGATCATATTTATTTGAAACAGTTTTATATTGCAAACAGTAACAATTTTTTAGGATTCTTTGACGAATAAAGCATTTAAAAATAGAACGGCAACGCTATAAATATTTTCACTGTCATTTTTTATTACTAACCTGGTAAGGTAGTGTATAATATTTATATTATGAATTAGTTGACATAATTTGGATGACAATTCAGGATAGCTCTGCATAGCATGACAACATGCTTAAATAAATGAACTCAAATTATTCATTAAAAAACTAAATTAAAAACAACCCTACCATTTTTAGAAAATGACACTTGGCCTTTATCCAGATCTATGTAGCATCCGATGGTGTCGTGCATAGTGAACTCCTGGAAAAGACATAAATCATGTTGATCTACTTAACGGGAGTCAAATCAATGTCTTCATCATGTCTTACCTCTCCATAACTATCAAACTGCTTATTGTGAGATTTCTTTCCAGTTCCTCCGAAGCCAAATCCATATTTGTCTGTTCCTAAAAGAGGGTAAAAATAGAATACCACACATTATTGTAACTGAAGTAATGATATAAACAGAGCAGTATAACGAGGTCATACAAAAACATACCCAAGTCCAGTGATGCCTGGGAAGTGGACCAGCCTATCCTGCACAGCCCTTGATCATGGCAGGCCACTTCATAATAATACTTCCCTAGAGAAAAATAAGTACAAGAAATCTTACCAGGAATTGTTTGGCTTTGGGAAAAACGTAAAATACAAAAAATGAGGTTTTCTTACCTTTTGTGACTGCTTTGGTGGAACGACAGCCATGCCACTCTTTGAACTCTCTGCTCTGACAGCACAGGCCATCCGGACCAATAGCTGAAGGAGAAAAACATTGCAATAAAATAATTGTTGCAACTAGGAAGTGGAAGTAAGCGGCAAGGGTTTAACACTTACCAAATGCAGAACTTCTATCATAGGGGTTCATCTGCCACTTATTGAAAACTGCAAAGGACAAAAAAAGGTATATGGCATTTCAAATATTAACACTGGCTTCCAGAAATGGCATACCCTGCCTTTAAAACAACATTTTTTACAATTTCAATACCTCAACAATATATTTACTTAGATGCCAAGACAACATTTGAACATTAAGTTTTATAATTAAAAGTACATTATTGTTTATCTAATATTTCTGTTTTAGCTTTGTTTTAATTTATGAAAACTGAACTGATTTTGATTAACAATAACAATTATTTTGGTTAACAATAACAACATACTGTTCTTTTACTGTGTGTTCAGAACAAGGTATTTCCCCAGAAAAAGACTGCTTTTTTTTTTTTTTAAAGAGTCGTGCTATATTAGTTCTTACCCACTAAACATCAATGTGAACCAAGAGTGGCTATATACATGAAGGGGTTGAAAGTTGAATACCTGCTCCTACTGTCTTTACAGTACTGCGTCCCTTCTTCCCCTCCTGCTGGTCTTTAAGGGTCTCATAAACTATTTGGATAACTGGAATACTGAAGGCCTGCAAGACCACAATGATTTTGTGTTCACATTTCACTGCTCCTTTACATATGAAATACAGCTCTGAAGTGTGTCGTCACATGAAGTACACAGTATTGTGGCATCCAACATTTAAAAATATCAGTGGCTTCACACTTACTCCAGTTTTTCCGCTCCCAGTTTCAGCAGCCTGTGAACATAAAAACACGGGTGAGCACAGAGGTAGTGATATCTCTCTCTCTCTCTCTTTCTCACACACACACTAACAAACAAACAGCATTATAATAGTGATCTCACCATGAGCACGTCTCCTCCGCCTAGAATCAGAGGGATGGATTCGGCCTGAATGTCTGTTGGCAACCTGAAAGGAAGGATCAAACATTTAACTACCTCAATGATGCACAGATAACTAACTTATTCATAAATCTACTTGTCTATGTGTATATTAAGAACTATTTGAAACTCACAGCCAGTCCATTTCTTCCACCGCCTGTGCAATTTCTGGCATCACTCCCATTTCTAAAAGGCAACACGACAAGATAGTTAGTTTGACTACACTCAGTATACCACTAAATACATATTCCGATAGTTTTATTCAAATGTTGACAGGTACGTCTCACCGCCGAACGCTGCCATGGTGTCAAACTCCTGTGAGTCTCTCCACCGGATATAACGTGTGCTAGTTTTGACAGTGTGCTGCGTAGAAACAACGGTCCGTGCGGATCGCGCTTTCGCACTTCAGTTCCGCTGGTCTTGCTCTTATTGACGAAATAAGTAAAAAGTAAGTTTATTTTACCACATATATCGAAAAAATATTAATACAATATTTTAGTTATGATAAACGTCTGGAGAACAACCTATGGATAATTAGTCGGAATATATATATATATATATATATAAAAACAGCGTTCCCTTCATATATGTACCTCGCAGACCACCGTAGTGTGACGTGGGCGCAGTCCAGTTCATTGAAAACATGGCAGGTGATATTATTCTAGAAGACGAAGAAGAGAATATTTTATATGATTTACTTATAAACACAGAATGGCCGCCTGAAACAGATACGCAGGTTTGTAAAAATATACGCGCTTTCTGTAACCTAATGATTATTTGCATCCGATATTAAAGTATTAACGTTAACTTATGTGTAAGCAGATCAGCTCTGCGCAAGTTATTTTGAGCCACGTATTCAAGTTCATCATCATCATCCAGGATTTGTGATACGCATTTGTATTGATTATGTAATACACATCATTATTATATTTTTTCTATATGTTGTCGATTATAATCGCCGGCTGCAGTTTTGAGGAGCAGGTTCAAGATCAAACTTCAGAGCTATACGTTTAACAGCCTGATTGCAGCTGATGAAAACAGACTATTGGTTTGTGTTTGATTTTCAGCTGCGTGGACTGAAGGAACACAACTCTTCACTCGTCGCGAAGGCAGTAACAGGTATGAAGTGCAGAAATGAAATGCAGCACATTTAAAAATGTTTGCAAGAAGCCATGTTTATTAATGCAAACAGAACATGTTTTAGAGGTTATGTAAAACCTGAATGTGATGTCTGGGTAGCAGCTCACATGCTTCTTTCCAAATCTGAATAATACAAGGGCTGATTCTAATCACAACTTGTTTAGAGATTTCTGTCCAAATCAGGTTGTTTATAATCTACTTATGTTTTTAATGGGGGTTCAACATTTGATCTACTTATGCACTTATTTTTTTGTAAACCACTTTCTATTCAAATCAGATGCCTTGTTTTGTGGATCTTAGATGATTTATTTTATATTCAGTGTTATAGTGTCTAGTATATATCGTTATATTTCTGAATTAGTGATGCCTTTAGCACTTTTTATTAGTTAATTTTTAAGAAATACTTTTATATAGCTTTTAGCATTTTTAGAACTTAATAACTCATTTACTTTGATCAATTTTTTAGTACATTATTATGTATTTATACTAATGAACTAAAATAATTTTTTTAAATAGTTTTAGTTAAACGCACATACACACACACAAACTCTGTATAAGCTGGTTTGCATTGCCCAACAATTGCACTAACTTGGTACGCAGATTACTGAATAATAACCAGAATATTTGGTCTTTACAGGGCCCTTTAGGTTTATTCTGCACTATCTTTGGTACAGGTGAGATATTTTCTATTTTTTTTTATTTTAATTTACAGTATGCAGTAGCTGCGTATTTAGAATTTCTAATAGTAATTCTCTCATATATATAATAAATAATTAGACATGAAGATATAACACCACATACAATACTTTGGGGTCAATAGGAATTTCAAATGTTCTTAAAGGAAGCTTCTCATGCTCACCAAGGCTGCATTTATTTGGTAAAAAATATAGTAAAAATTATTACAACTGTTATTGGCTATTTTAATATATGTGACCCTGGACCACAAAACCAGTCATAACCAGTCAAATGAATATCTTATCAATGCAAAAATGACATTTTGATATGTTTACAGTAGGAATTTTACAAAAAATCTTCATGGAATATGATCTTTACTTAATTTCTTAATGATTTTTGGCATAAAAAAATAAAAAAATAATTTTGACCCATGCAATGTATTTTTGGTAATTGCTACAAATAAACCCCAGCGACTTAAGACTGGTTTTGTGGTCCAGGGTCACATATTTTAAAATGTAATT
>JAUYWG010000021.1:857629-869900 GCA_034779775.1 Enteromius afrohamiltoni | reverse complement strand
GGATCTGCAAGGAGGAATGGCAGAGGATCCCCAAATCCAGGTGTGAAAAACTTGTTGCATCTTTCCCAAAAAGACTCCTGGCTGTATTCCATCAAAAGGGTGCTTCTACTAAATACTGAGCAAAGGGTCTGAACAATAAATTCTTCTTCTTTTTAAATAAATCTGCATAAACGTTAACAATTCTGTGTTTCTCTGTCAATACGGGGTGCTGTGTGTACATTGAGAAAAAAAATGAACTTAAATGTTTTAGCAAATGGCTGCAATATAACAAAGAGTGAAAAATGTAAGGGGGTCTGAATACTTTCTGTACCCACTGTATAGTATATAGTGTTTATGGTATTAGTAAAGCATAATAAAGAACGCTGTCTGTTTTTTTTAAATGCAGAACAGATTGCAGTGTTTATTTGTGGCTGATAATGATGAATGTTTTTCCAGGCGTTGCAAATCAATGAGTTCAACAGCCTTGAATTCTGTGACCCAAGGAACATGAGCGGTGCAGTAACACAAGTGTGAGTATTAACCTGCATGAGACTAACAGACCAGCAACTTAATGGTGTGACATGAAATATACTAAATGTTAATGAACCGAAAAATGCTACTTGGAAAGCTAACGAAGCTAGAATACATTGACAGAACATTTACGATTACAATACATACAGTCATCAGTTACAGTTTTTCTCCAATGCTTTGGCAGTTGACTTTAGCTTGGCCTGAAGCAATCTAAAGTAAAGAGTATAAAGCTTCTTATTTGTAGATGTGAAGAAGTGCTTCTTTCATCAATTGTTGGAATGACATCATTATGCCACCCTTATATAAATCTTTCACTTGTACATCCAATTTTTAAATCTCCCATCATTTCTCTCTGGCATGAACATTGTATTACCCCAAATTGTTGACAGAGCCAACAGTTTAATTGTTTCACCTAAATAATCATGAGCTTCATACCATAGACACAGAGAACTGAAGAAGAGTAAAGATACATATGTAATGGAATTCTTCTGTATCTATCCACGCAGCAGGGTCCATTTCTATGAAGTAATACATAGCAGAACATAATTTGGCTTGCCCAATAGTAAAGTTTTATATTTGGTACCAAGCCCTCCCCGTTCGTATGACAGCCACAATCGAGAACGCTTATTATTCCATATAAACCATATGGACATTTTCTTAAGTGTTGCAAAAAATGAAGCTAGAAGAGGAATTGACTGAAAGAGATACAGACATTTAGGGAGAACTGACATCTTTATAATATTTACACATCCAATCATAGAGATGGCCAACGCATTCCATCTCTCGAGTGAATCCATGACTTTTTTTATGAATGGGTCATAATTAATTTAATTTTTTTGGGACTATCTTAATTCCTAAATAGGTAACCCCTTCCTGAGAACTGAAATATTGTCTTTTGTTTAATAATAGCATGGCACTTTTATTTTTAACTTCGTACTCTGAGAACTCTCCAAATACTGTCAATAAAGTGTTGAGTGCTGGAATAGAGGGTTCTGAATTACTATTTATTATTACTGCTTGTAAAGTAATTTGATCCATTTAATATACCCAGCACCCAAACCAAATCTTAAGCACCTCAAAGAGAGATCTCCATTCAGTCGCGTCCAAAGATTGAACGTTTCTTGGCATTTTGTTTTCCATATTGAAAAGACATTGGTGATTTCTGATTTATAAAAAGGTTCAGAATACAATTCAAAAATATGATTTATTTCCAATGGGTCTACAGTCTTCTCCTTAGTCTGTAAGACAGCTGAGTTGATGTCTCTATCTGCTTGTATTTTCCTAATTGTATTAGGACTCCTCTAGCTCGAGAGGGGAAAGATTAATTGAAAACTTGTCCTGGCCATCTCTTAGTGACTCTACTAATATCATCTTTTAACAAAGATTGTTTGATTTCAGTCAACCAGTCAAGTACTTATTAATTATTTTGTCCTCTTACATTCCAGCTATTTATCTCTGAGTTATTGATCATTTATCTACTTATATGATGTACTGTAGTTAGAGCTGTGCCTGGGTGTACCAAATAGAACAAAGGGACGAAGAAAAAAGCCACATACATACACCATTTTCAATATCAATCCTTTTGTGAAGGATTTGTGCTGAAAGATACTACGTTAAAAAAAAAAATGTTTGTAATGTAGCTGTCCTTCACTGTAAACCGTTTGCAAAGCTGTTCATCAAAAAAGTGCTTGATAAAGAAAGATACTGTCTCTCAAAAGAAAGAGTCAACTTGGAGTCGCCTTAACATTTTCTAATCTTCTCCCTATTTCCGTTATACTCACTAGGTAACTTATATGCATAATCCCCACCTGCCCGCGAAATACCAACAAAGTCTGATCGGCCCACAAACACTTCTGCTGTCTCAATCTGCTCCCTTGTTCAGTAGTAAGGGCACTGACTAGGGAGTTGGCCATTTTAAGGGCTGTCTCAATCGTGAAATCCTTCTAGAGCAGTGGTCTCAAACACAGTTCCTGGAGGGACACAGCTCTGCAGATTTTAGATCCAACCAGCTCCAAATCACACCTGCTGGTAAGTTCCTAGTGATCCTGAAAACCTTGATTAGCTGAATCAGGTGTGTTTGATTACGGTTGGAGCTGAACTGTGCAGAGCTGTGGTCCTCCAGGAATTGAGTTTGAGACCAATGTTCTAGAGCACTGAAATCCCACAATGCACCGAAAAACTAGGGAGCATCGGTGCTCACTGTGCTAACTAACGTCACATTTCTGAAACGTGTAACATAAACCACACAAGTGAACGAGATAACTCCAGTGATGATGTTCTACAATGTTGTTCGTTGAAGCTGCATGTAATCTCGTCACTGGAATTCGAGTGATCACGATCCCAAACGCGCTGAACTCGTGTACAGCATCTACTGATTCCCCAGCTCGGGAGCTGATTGAGACGCACCCAGTGTTAAAGCAGTGTTTGTGAGCGCAGTGCTGCTTCGTGTACAGTGTTACCAGGAAACTGTGGTTTAAATTCTCCTAAAGCGGGTCCTGGTGGTGAGGAATGAATTTGCATTTTCATTCAGACCAACAATGATGCTGAACTACTTTTTAAAAATGTTCTCATGGTTTCTCATTGCAGCTGCACCACAGGCGAGGAATATCTGAGCAATCAGGGCATTGATTACTCAGCCTGGGGTCTGTGGCAGAATCACATGGCTCTGGGAATCATGACCCTTATCTTCCTCATCATCGCTTACCTCAAGCTGCGCTTCATCAAGAAGTTCACTTGAACACGAGCTCATGTTCTTCCTCACACACTCCGACAAGATCCACTAAATCCTACAGATATCACATTGTTTCCCACTCGTATGCAGAAGGAAATCATAAACATAAATCCAATCATGCTGCTGACACAAACATTGACTTTCCTCAGGTTTATTGTTCTTAGCTTTTCACGCCAAAGATTTGTATCAGAAATTAAGTTTTATTATGTTCAAAATATTTAGTTTTTTCCTGTGAATTATTCAGTAAATATGGCAATATGGACATATTCCACCTTATTTAGCTGGGTTTGTTTCCTGTAGGTGTTTTTGTACGTTTCGTCTGTATATTTGTTAAATATAAAATGCTTTTGTAATTTTTTAGGACGGCAACGTTTAATAAAAAGAAATGCTGTGATTATTTGTGCCAGTGTTATTCGAAACAAATCGTTTTATCATAAATACCACCAGAGGTGGTTCTACATTGAATTACTCCCTAGGTGAGAGCCCCTCTTTTTTCTCCCTTTTATAATTTCATTTTTTATAAAAATTAAAGAAATAATCAAAAAGTTGAAAATAAGGTGTTGGGTAGGGTTAGGGAGGACTTTATTTTCCCATTAAAGGCGTCAATCATGGCATTTATTTAATGATGTGAATTAAAAAATAAAAAAGCATTTACACTTAATAAGTTGCATTCTGTTTATAATGCACTTCAATACTGGGGTGCAGATAATTGTCGCTTGCAATAAGAGGTATAAATATCAGAAAATACTATGGGCACTTGGTGTAAATAGCTAGCCTGGCTTCCGCGACTATTGAGCTCATAGGAGCTGAGTCTGACCAAGCTACCTTACTACCTGCGTCCATCAGATGCCTCATCAGAGCTCGTTTCTCATTGTTTCCAATATTTTTGGGAACTGAAATGCTCTAAAACGCCAGCTTGGCCAGACTAACTTTGCTCGTGAAAAGAATGTAGCGTCATGGAAGTATGGGTGGGCCCAGGCTAGTAAATAGCGGCTGTCAAAAAAGAATGATCCCAAAACTTATAATCCATATGAAATTGTCAGATATGAAAATTTATGCTATTCTAAATTGATTCTCAATTATTGAAATGACTAGACTATTCATTATGTTTCATACCTGATTTTTGTATTTTACTGCAAATATAAAACTGTTACTGTTGTATTGTAGTTTATAAAGGATTAATTATTGATTAAAAATCACCCACACACACAAACACACTGTTCCTAAAGCCATTATAGTGATGAAAATGACAAATCACAAGAGCGATCTGACATTTGATCCCCGCCTCCAAAGTCTTAAAAGTGTACTTGAGAGTGAGCAGGGGTTGAGCAGCAGAGAGAGGTTAGAGAGGGTCGAGCGAGCGCTGCTCAGCAGCATTCTTGCGAGAGCGCGCTTTTCGTGTTGTGTGGTCTCGCGGTGCAGAAATGCTCTCTCACAAGAAGTTTTTATGTGCGCTAGACTTGAAGCTAGGCTATTTACACGCCATAGTCACAGGTAGGCTATGATAGATAATAGAAAACCGCTTAGGGGTGCAGGGTGCTTGTGCCGTCCCCCACGTGTCATCAAAGAATGTCCCCATTCACCCATGCCTAAAACCACCATTGAATACACCTGCACTCCATCAGTTAAACCAACTTACACATAGTAAAAATGTTAAGATATCAAAATGTATTTTATATATGTTAATAATAATTATTATTATTATTATTATTATTAGCCAAAGGAGAAAGGCTGCCAAAATGACCAGTGCGACACACACACACACTGGGTTGTTATAAAAAGACAATAGCATTCTTTTGATATCAATACATCTATAGATGATAAAAAAATAAAGCAAATAGCGTTGGAAATATTACTGCAACCAGCATTACAGAGCATTAAAGTGATTTTTAAAGGGAAGTAAGTTAGCTTCTATTGTTTTGTTGAGCTCATCATCAGCTCGCACAGTGTTACCAGACCTGACAGCAGGTGGTCGAGCTTGATCATGCAATTGAAGATTTCCAAACTAGAGTTCAGATTCGCTTCTGTAATACCAGTTTGAGAAAAATACTTATTTAATGTGACAACTTAACCTGTGATAAGATTTTAAAGATTCTTTATTGTATAAAAAGTACAAAAGAAAAAAGGAAACGCATTTATTTAAAATATAAAGTTTTCTATTGTAGCAGGCTGGACTCTTGACTACAGAGACCGTCTCTGCATTTGATAAATAAATAGTTTAATCTGGTCATTATACATTACCATCACTCTGTTCTTCTACTTGATAATGTTCAGTGCTTTGCTACAATCTGTATTGGTAAAAGAGCTATAGAAATAAAAGTGACTTGACTAGATGCGATGGTCAGGACACTCAGTGAAACATTCACAAAAACACAAGGCAAAAATTCCACAGTAAGAATACAAGAGGGCAGTCCAAAGTAGCAAATGAAACAATGAACCAAAGACAATGCTATGGCAGTGATACAGGCAAAGGCATGAAAACAGGAACACAAAGAAAACGCTTGGTACAGTTTTTTTTTTCTGAAAGAAATTAAAAATGTATTCAGCAAGAATTTGTTAAATTAAGTGATAGCAAAGATTTATATTGTTAGAAAAACGAATCATGTGACACTTGTAATAACTGTTGGAAATTCACCTTTGCATCACAGAAATAAATTATATTTTAGAATATTTTAAAATAGAAACCCATTATTTTAAATTGTAATAATATTTCACACTATTACTGTAGTTTTGATCAAATAAAATGCAGCCTTGATGAGCAGACTTTAAAAATTTAAATTTTTAAAATTTATATAAATAATATAAAACAAAGCCGCAGCTTTCAAATTCTGTTATTTTTGTTATATATTTGGGGACACCTGATTTTCAGTGATTATCGTCGTCTTGACTACAGAGACCATCTCTGCATTTGATAAATAAAGTTTAAACTGGTCATTATACATTACCATCACTCTGTTCTTCTGTTTGATAATGTTCAGTGCTTTTCTACAATCCGTATTGTTAAAAGAGCTATAGAAATAAAAGTGACTTGACTTATTTTTATTACAAAATGTCCCCTCTTCTTGTGTGTGGAGACTCGTGTCTTCGCTGTAGCACCTCAGTTTAAACTGGTAATCTGTTCCCTTTGATTAATTACAGCAGCAAATGATCTTCAGATGGTGTGGAAAGACACAGTACATCTTGTGCACTGCTATGAATCGTATCTTGCGTTATCATTCAATGTTATCAAAAAAGCCTAGAACAGCTTGTAACCCACGTCACATAAACATCATACTTACCTCACGAAAGCGATTCAATATAAACTTTAAAAACCCTGATTATTCTACTTAACCTATAGGCTGATGATTAGGCTTCAGTATTTCATGTGATTGGATAATGCTCTTGAGGAAACGAGTTATTACAGGAGTCTTAGTTTAAGTGTTAGGCCCAATATTTCACCAACAGATTAGAGTAGAAATGCAATTCATTAAAAAGTTTACATAAAACTGCTAATGAAAATATAATTTTTTATACTTCTGTAATGTGCTTTATTAGAGAATATCTAAGTTAACTGGTTTCATACTAGTCAAAACTTTCGTTGAAGTGGCACTCTAATCGATACCTGCTACGCTCAGAAAAAGCTAAATCTAATTATAATTATTCAACTCAACCTTTATTTATATAGCACTTTCAAAACCATAAAAATGACCAAAGTGTTCTACACAGTATAGTTATAAGACATAAAACATAGCCACTAAACAAAATAAAAACAAGTCATTCGCAGTTGTCCTGACCAATCAGATACCAAAAGCCTGGTGAAACGAATAATTCTTTAGAATCAGCATCGTGTAATGTATTCTATATTTCACAGGAAGCCAGTGCAGTGATACCAGCACAGGTGTTATGTGTTCTCATTTTCTAGTGTTAAAAATTCCTGAATATAAGGCATTACAATAATTCAACCGTGTTGAAATAAAAGCATTCTAAATCCTTGTTCGAGAATAGTTTTCAGTTTGGACAATTGCACTAACTCCTGTGATTGTTTTATGACTTTCTGAGGTTAAAAATGTACATCAGCAATTACCTAATAGTGCTTCCCACCGTGACTCCTGTCAGTCTCTCTCACACTGTTTTCTCTAGCTCAGGGTTTTCAAACTCAATTCCTGAAGGGCTGGAGCCATGCAAAGTTTAGATGCAAACCTACATCATTGTCAGTTAGATCCTCTATCAACGTTGTTAGTATGCTTACCAGCCCAGTTGTTCACAACTCACTCGTCTCTGGTTCCGTATCCCTCCATCTTTTAAATCTGCTATACTTAGAAACCAGGGGCTGAACTTTGAGCAGTTACGTCCAAGTTAAAATTGACCATTTATCTCTTTGTGAACATCTCTCTAACAATTATTTGAATAGAAAGTTTTCATCTGGTTTTCGTCCCCACCACAGCACTGAGAGTGCTCAGAATAACCAATGATCTGTTGCTGGCAGCTGACGCTGGGCTTTTACCCATACTTCTGTCTCACATGAGATACTACTCGACAGGTTGGCTTCTGTTTGGGATTACTGGACTCCTCTGTCTTACTGTCTTCATGTCTTTCTGGACGCACTCAGTGTTTTCAATTAAAAAGTTCCAAATCAAGAACATCTACAGTCACTGCTGCTGTTCCTCAGGGTTCTGTTTTGGGACCACTTCTTTTCATTTTTTATTTACTCCCTCTTGTTTCTCCCTCACTGTCATTGCTATGCGTACGACACTCAAATGAACCTTTCTGCCAAACCCACTGGTTCTTTACCTCCAACATCTTTATCCAGCTGAAATTAAAGATAGCCTTTCAGCTAACTTCTTTAAGTTAAGTGGCAACAAAACTGAGGCTCTACTTGTTGGCACTAGATCTGTTCTGTTGAAACCTAATTACTTTTCCTTGTACATTTGATAATAATGCAATCCGTTTCTCCTCACAGGTTAAACGTTTAAGTGTTATCCTGGATGGTGAGTGTGATTTCACCAAGTACCACCAAGTGTTGATCCTGGAACAACTTTCTAATTAACCAATCAGAATTGAGGAATAAGTTTTCTGGAAATATCTGTTTTAGGCTTATAATCATGGTTAGGGGCTTCTACAGCCTTGTTTATCAGCTATCATTTCCCACTGATTTTAGGCATACATTTTGGGTAGGGGAAGGTTTAAGGGTAAGGATTGGGATAAGTTTATATTTTTGGACAGTAATGTTGATCCAGGATCATGTCTTACTTGGAAAAATCACAGCGACCTATCATGGATAGCACACTGTGCTTTGAAACTCAAATTAATAATATCACACGGACTACTTACTTCCATTTGCATAATCTTTTCCATCTTCGTCCCTTTCTCTGAACCAATAATACAGCAGTTCTTGTTCACGCACTAGTCACTCCACGTATAGATTACTATAATGCCCTTCTCACTGCTGTTCCCTCTAAATTAAGTTCCAGTTGTGTTTATAATTGTAGGATATGTATTATTGAGGCTTTACAGCACTGTATATGTGCAGGGTGGGTTTTCGTCTTGTGCAGTGATGAATAAATAAAATGCATTATTATTAATAATATAAATAATTGAATAATGAGAGCTACCACTTTAGGTTCCAAGTTAAAGTCAGTCAGTGTGGCCGTCTAAAAAGGCCTCTAGTTAAGAAAACCTTTGGGGAAAATATTGATATTTATTATATGTTTGTCATCTTTTATCAATAAGGCAAAATGATGACTGTTTTTCATGTTGGTGGTTTGTAAAGGTGTTCCAGGCAACAACAGCAAAAGAAACAAACCATCCAAAAGATTTTTACCAACCAAATCAATGTTCAAAAACAATTGAATAGAAAATAAAAACGATTTCCAACTTTAGCATTTTAATATAGTTATTAACATAGTTCCCCTCACGAATGCACACATACACCGAGTTTGGTAAAAATACAGAGTAATTGCCTAATTATGTACTTAGTAGTAGCCGTTGTACTTACACGAGAGAAAATGTACTTACCATGTAACTCAGTTATGGAACAGCCTGTACTTACAGTTTGTAATTCTGTAGATGTAATAGATACTGTCTGTTACACAGCTACTTACGTAACCAAAAGATTGTTACATACGTGTTGCAGACACATGCAAGTACACATGCATACTTAAAATAAAGTATATCACATACTGGCATAAAAGAAAAACAACTAACAATAAACAAACTAATAAAAAGCGGAAACGTTTGCTTTTGGGGGGGTGGTAATAATATATATTTAAAAAAAGAGTCACAAAAAATGATTTCGCCTATATGTCACAACAAGAGGAAAATCCAGCCCAGCTGGTCATGGTAAAGCGTGTGACGTGGCTTGAGTGTTTTTTTTTTTTTTTTTTTTTTAAATGAAACAAATACACACACTCTTTCCTCAATGATCCCAGACACACTCACGCCTTGCACACACACAGATGCTGCACAGCTCTTCTTCAGGTGAGTGCAGGCTTCTTTTATGAAGTCACTGATTTCTTTTCTGTATTGAATGTGATTTTAGAGGGTGTCCTGGTGTAATGATTGACTGAGTTCATGTCTGTTTCTCAGGGTGTCCAGGTATGATGGCAGACACGGCCGTTCAGATGACCGGGTTTGGAGATCTAAATAACAATGAGTTCCAGACCACGGTGTGCACCAGAATGTCCTTCTCATCGTCCAGACGAGGAGCGACTGTGAGCTTCCACAACATCAACTACAGCCTGAAGATCAAGAGCGGCTTCCTGTGCAAGAGGAAGGTCTCTCAGAAGAACGTCCTCATCGAGCTCAAGTGAGTGATGATGCTGTCTGATCACAATGTGTCATGCTTGTGATAAGGCATTTCAAAAATATCTATGAAAGCAAGTTGGGTTGGCATATACATACCATGGTTTATGAATTTAAGCACACTGATATATCAGCACAGCTGGATTAATATATGAATATTGCAGAAAGTATACATGACGAGTTAATTTGCAAAAACAGATAACTTTAATCATTTTCAGAAATCATATTTTTTAACATTTTATAATAACTACACACTATGAATGATAGTAAATACTCATTTCATCCTTTATAAACCATTGATCCAACATTACTATGCATTAGTAAACAGTTTACAAGTGCATCTATAAATGCCTTGTTCTTGAGCATATATATAATGTTTAATAATTGTATTTTCATACTTAATTAATGATCAGTTTATCATTTACAAGCCAGTTATTTCATCAGTGTTCAATGAGACCATTTAGAAAGTCTAAGTAAATGATTAATAAATTATTTAAATGTACATTAATAAATCTTATTATTTAGGCACATGATAAAAGTTGTTCAGTGTGTTATTAAATGTTCTATTAACACATGTTCCTGATGTAATTAATGATTAAGTCAGATATAACTCATTCAGTAGTTGCCAGACGTCTGTTTTGTGAGCTCATCTAAAGTAAGGACTATTTAAACCTTGTAAAGCATTTCTAAAGCAGACGTAAAGGTTAACTTATATTCTAAACAGAAAAGTTAAACAAACCCCACACAGAGGGATACAGAACACAGAAATAATCTTACAAGATGTAAATAATGTAATCCCACAACTGCACACTTGATAAATGAAAAACAAGCCTTCGGTTTCATAGAATTTATTTTTTACAGTTTGATATTGTTTTGCAGCTTGAAATTAATAGTTCTGTATCCCTCTGTTTATTTGTTCGTTTAGGAAGATAACTGGCCCTTTAAATCTCCTTTGTACATTTAGATATGCTTATAAATCAAGAACAAGGCATTTATAGTTGTATTTATAAACGGCTTACTAATGATTATTAATGTTGGAACAATGCTTTATAAATGATGAACTAACTATTTACTAATGCTTAACTAATGATTCATAGTGTGCTTTAACTATTATGCACTCACATAAAAAATAAGTACAGTCTTACTTATTGTGTTCACATTGTATTACAAAACACTTCTGCTTCGGGAAGAAGATTATGTTCATAAAAAGCACATTAAATGCAAGTAAAGTGTCTACTTTTAAGGTTTCAAATATGTTTTTTTTTGGAGAATAAAATGTCAAAGTTTGGTTGAAATAATGTTACATTGTTATTCAGTGTAGCATAATATTAATGTAAAATTCAAACATGCTTATTTTGACTTCTAAATATTAAAATATATAAAAGAATAATTGAGTATATTCAGTTTATTGTGCTTTAAATGAATAAAAAATCTTACTGACAAATGGGAAAAATGTAAACGTTTTTTGGGTAAAAGTAATTAATCCTTTAACATGTCATAAATAGATTTTTGTGGTTTTGTGACAAGAGGGTTACACTGAAAGATCAGGGGAAAAGTGTGGTGTTTATTTCTGACTCAAACAATCAATAGATGGAATACATTTAAACAGAAACCTTTTTAATTTGGGGGTAAAACCAAAACAATTCAAGCAACATTGCACTTATTGTTTTTATGGGTAAACCTTTTTTATTCTTTGACTCATGTACACAAGAAGATTCATTTAAATCTAAATATATAATAGATAAGGCTACCTAATACAAAGTAGAACCGTAGGTCTGTGTGATGTATTCTCTGCAATACATCTTTAAGCCATTTCAAATCAGATGTACATCTAAAAATGTCTGTTCCTGATTTAGAATGTATGTAAAACAGACATCTTAAAGGTGATTATCAGCAGCTTCTGCAGTCTTTAAGAGAAATCTTGCAGATCTGAGATGTTACCTCATGCAGTAGATCAGCTGATCTCATGAATATTATGTCACAGGTCTCTTATGTAATTGCAGAATGTAAATGCTGTACTTCATGGTGGTAAAAAAAAAGAAAGAAGATTTTCTTCCATGACAAAACTGCATTTTAGCCGAGGCTCATCCCATGTGTGCAGTGATGTTACATGTGTAGATTAGTGCTGTCAAATGATTAATCGCGATTAATCCAAAATAAAAGTTTTTCTTGACATAGTATATTTGTAAGTACTGTGTATATTTATTAAGTATATAAAAATACAAACACATGCATGTATATATTTAATGA
>JAUYWG010000021.1:784705-857529 GCA_034779775.1 Enteromius afrohamiltoni | reverse complement strand
AATTTACTGGTATTCCTATCTTTGTGGGGACAATTGGTCCCCATAAGGTGATAAATACCAGGTGCACACACACACACCTTTTTAATAAAAATTATTTCAGTTAAAACAAAATCCAAACTTTAAATCAGGGTAAAGAGCACATCCCAGTGAGTCTTTGTCAGAGAGTAATCATCAGTGTACAAAACCCATGGCTGAAATATTATTTCTGTTTCCATAGAAATCAGCTGTGGCCTGTCCCTTGTGGTTGAGGCCGAGAGCAGAACTGTCCAACTCGCACTCAAACACACAGGTACCCATGGCATAGAGTGTTTTTATCCCCAGCATGTTTTTATGACAGTGAATGGCCAGTGGCCACAGAGAGCTCTCCTCACTCCCCCACTCTACTGTAGACATGCTAACAAACCTGAGCCAAGCGCCTCAGGCCAGCGGTCTCCTGCTCTCCACCCCTCCTGTGTCCTCCTCCCCTCTGCTTGCATTTGGCAGGTAGTCAACTCAATTTCTCGCCTGCTGATTCTGCGTCTCCCCACCTCGCCGCCTCCTTTTCCTCTTCCTCTCTTCATTTTCTCTGTAGAAAAGTAGGATTAAGAGACTGCGTCAAATGCGCAGTTGCTCTAAGTGGTTGCTAAAGCCAAAATACACCTATTGTCTACTTTCTGCCTTCGAATTCTACTAATATCCACCCATAGAAAACGAAAACATGCCTACGGTACCAACTTGAATATCCACCCATTAATGTGTTTTCCTATCCTTATCTTTGCATCATTCTATTGTGTGCAGAAAGTCAACTGCGTTCCACCAAAACCGTGTTTGTATGTTGTGCAGAAGTGTGTTTATGAATATTAATAAGCCTGTCTGTGTGACAGATTGGCTGTGTGTAAAGCTCCAAATCAGTAAAGCATTTTTCTTGAATGTAACTTCACTCTCCAGTGGATTGGTTGCTGTGGCAACAGGCCTGTTTGTTGTGGGTGGGAAGCAGAGACAGACAAACACCAACATCTGGTGGACTGGCCTCTCTTCCAGGATGGAGTGGCGCAACCCCACATAGCATGCTTTGGACAGGCATTCATACTTCTTGTGCATTTGGCCCATTTTTTAATGATTTAAAGTAATAATGTGTATTGAATTTGAGTTAAGCTCGGCTTTTGAGGGATTACTACAAAAAAAAATTCTGACTCTATCATTCCTCTGTGCTGTTATTGTTATAGCTGTTGTCTGGTCTTGTTATATTTATTGCCTTTAGTATGAACAGGCCTTTATTCTACAAGTGCTGTCACTCGCTTGTACCAAACTCTGAGTATTCCTTTAACGACTCAGTTGGGGAA
Source organism: Enteromius afrohamiltoni (assembly GCA_034779775.1). Classification (NCBI taxonomy): domain Eukaryota; kingdom Metazoa; phylum Chordata; class Actinopteri; order Cypriniformes; family Cyprinidae; genus Enteromius; species Enteromius afrohamiltoni. The sequence continues at coordinate 856,207 of JAUYWG010000021.1, read as the reverse complement.
AAATAGCCGTTGAAAATTGTAAAATGATGTCTGTGCTATGGGCTATATGTGTCCTATGTGTGGAGAACAGCTGTTTGTTCTCGTGATGATTACACACATATGGGTCTTTCATGAGGATGTGAAAGGTTCTGTCAGGCTTTTATTAATTGCTATGAGTCTGTGCAGTTCTCCTAGTGACTAGTGGGAAACCCTGTGGAAAAAACTCAGCATCTTTCTTATCTTCTTACTGACATAGTTGACATGTGCAGCATTACAATTATTGTTGTAGATTAAAGGGTTGGATGCATTTAAGGATGCATTAAATTGATTAATAGTGACAGTGAAGAGATTTACTTTTTTAATTTCAATAATTTTTTTATATCTTATGTAAATTTTCCACAAAGTACTTAACAACACAACTGTTACTATACCTTAATAACATAGCATAGCTATTAGTGAGACATCATTTTATCTTCATTCTGCACTAATCTAAGTACTCCGTCTATAGTTCTTGCATATTGCATGTCCTTGCAGCAGGGGGCTCTGTTTGGAAATGAATAGCTCACATTGCGATTACATTGAGCTCACCGGTGGCTTTGCACGTTGTGTAAAACAGATTATTTGTCCTAGACTAAGTTTCCCTTTGGGTGAAAGGAATCCCAGGATGACGGATTTAACAGATAAATAGCAATGTTATGGTGTCATCATGTGGACAGCATGTGGACTTCTATTTAGAAACATCAGAAACTCCTGATTAAATGTATGTCGTTTGATGAATGGAATTAAAGCCTCAGCCAGTCTGTTACAAAATATCTTTGCAGATGTTCACAAAATGTTCACAAAACACGCATCAAATTTTTGTCTGTATAATGAGCATTTGAATTCACGTCTTATTGCATTTTTCTTTACACTATATCGATTAGCTACCATACCACGATTAAAGCAGCAAATCTCCAGACAAATGCGATTGCACATGGATGGCTCAAATGCTGAGTTCCAGTGCGCCACACTAATGCAACTGAAATAAACATTCCAGCTAATAACTGTTTGCTCAGTCATGAGAAAAACAGGGATAAATGATCCTGGCATTTCAGTACCCTCCAGTGCCTGGAACGCTGAAAGAGTTTAGAGATGTAATGACAAAAGTAAGTGTTTTAGAAAAATAAGTCTCTGAAACGACTTGAGGGAATTAAGGGGACATACCAAGTTTAAGCAATGAAGTTTTTAAACAATTGCAGTGGTCATTTGTGTGTGTGTGATATTTATAAGGGCTTCCTCTTTTAACTTTTTTTTTGTCTGGGGAGAAAGTGCACATCTGATTACTGTGATTACTTTTGTGTTTTTGCCACATCAGCATGCAGACACAATCAGGATAAACATCCGTAGACATCAGAATGCTCATCTTGCCTTGAGATCTGAAACAAACCTGCATCTCTCACACAGAGCACAGCACATTTTCTGAAGCTTTATGTTGTTCAGAGCAACTGGAGTGAAGCCTTCCTACTACCAGCATGAACCAGAAAACACACAAACACACTTCTCCACCACTGAGAGCATTCTGTTTGGAGTTAGGACTGGCTGTTGTTGAAAGGTCACCAATATTATGACCGATCCTGGAGTAACATGACAATTTCTTGATCTCTGACAGTGCTGTGTGTCACTGGGTGAATTCCGCAGAATTAAACAAACACTTTACATGATTTCTGGAATCTATAGAATATTTGCTTCACAATGATTTGAACAGAATGCCTAATAATTGTTTACATCATTTTTAGTAAATATTGAATGCAAACAAAAAGTGTTAATTTTGTATAGATTAAATGTTAACAAAAATAAAGCCATAAGTCTCAGTTTAATTAAAGTGACAGCCCAGAAAGTCAATAAATGTGTATGGTCATCGTCTCTGTTTATTGCTTTTATGTTTTTATCATCCAAATATCATAAAAAATGGCCTGGCTTGATTACATTAGGACAAGGTAACCCACTTTTTCATCCCATATTTACTTTCTTCTCTTCTGTTTAGATAGGTGCAGTATATTTTTGTATTGTTTTTGAATTTTTGAGTTTGAAAAATTTGAATTGATTTGAATGGACATTCATATGCTCACATTTGGTCAAAAATACATGTCAGTTTTTAAATGTCATTTATTTCTAGTGAAGCTGACCTATGATAGCATTACTATACGCTCAATGCACATATCCATACTTCATAACTTAAGTCGACTTATCATAGACGAACAGTAAATGTTATGCTGTCTACAGAACTGCAGGCTGCAGGTGGCCATCATTTTGGCACTTTCCATATAAACAGATCCAGTGAGCCGAGCCAAACTGGCCCCAGCAGTTCCGCCACCGAGCATGTGGATCACTGGAATACCAATCACAGCGCTGCAAGAGAGCCACTTTGTGTGTCTTGCACAACAACACCATCCGCAACACAGGTGCAGAAAGAGAGAGTGATGAGCAAAAAGGATTTCCCAAATATCTGTACACAAAAATGTTTATGGTGTTAGAACACACAGTAGTTATATAATCAGGTACCTGTGCAGCACGCAATAATTGTTTGGTTTAAAAAAAAAAAATAAATTGCGTGCTTTGCATGTGTAATCCCTGTTTTACAGGTCAGCGATGTTCAGGCTCAATGCGCCTGGAATAACTGTTTGTTATGATCTCATGGCAGACAATGACAGACATGTTTTTAGCCTATAGAGTCACTTTCCCACATTTGATGTTGGTTATATTTATAGGTGTCGTGAATTGGTTGCAGCTGTGTTGACTTTCTCTTCTTAAGATCTATATGCTCTACTGGCCCCCTGCAGTCTGGCGTTGAGTTAAGTGTTTCTTGAAGTATTGTGTGGATGTGTTTGGCAATCCCTGTAGGTTACGGGCCCTTTAGTTCAACAACACACTTTGGTTTGAATCCGGAAGGCATCTCAACAATAGAGCATTACCTTTGCTCTGCCATTCAGTGCTGGTAGAAACTCTGTTTACTCAGCAGGGAACTCCCTCACAAACACACAGGGACCTGGCGCTTCGACCTCGTCCTGATCCTCTCTGATCCAAAATGAGTGGCAGCCACTTTTTAAGCAAACGTTTTGCCAATCGCACAGTAGCAGACATCCGGTAAAGCACTTCCAGAACGTCGGATCAAACCTTGTTCCTCAGAGGAATTTGAAAAAGTCAATGCACCTGTATACGTGTACGTAGGCATTAAAAATCATGTAAACTTGGGTTGGTTGAAAGAGAGTTAAACATGTGTTTTATATGTTTAGGCTATAAACGCTAAGCCTGTTTTAGCATCTGTTTTAGAGTCCCTGTCTGGAAAAGTCATTGCATCTTCACTTCTATAGAATATGCATGAATTTCATTGACTGTACATATGTAATATGCATCAATTTAATTGTGTGTGTATATATTTGTCTTTATGTGAGAGGTGACTTTAATTTAGTATAGCCTAATAAACTGTGTAACCACTAAAAGTTAAGTTTTCTATTGATAAATAAACATTCTCAGTACTACTCAGATGTTTATGCGTGATCTGCACATATGGATGGTTTCTCTCTGCCCCTGTATGACTAATGGAGGAATTCTCACATAGAACAAGAGGGTCTCGCTCTCGCTTTCCCTCTATCTCTCTTTCAGGCTGTTCTGGCATCTGTCACGAGACTAGACAGCTGTTGCTGTTGCTGTTTCAGAGAATGTGTCTCTGGGAAGCAAAGGAGAAAGAGGAGAGAAGAAGAGCAGACGTGTTTAGCCACTTTTTTTTGGCAATAGACAGGCGTGACAGGAGAAATATCCAAGGCATCCACAGCTTTGAACACGCACATTTATTCAATTCTGTCCTGTGGTCTAGCGTACTGCAGCTCAAATTTCACAAGGGCTCAGAGGTTAGTTAGATTAGTGAAACCACCATGCCTTTAAATCTTCCCTGCAGGACATCCAAAATGGTCAGATGCCACATTATAAGATCTTGGAAAGATTATGATGTCACAGATTAGGTTACATGAGGATGAAATTACTGTCTTGTTTTACCGACTTTATTTGTAGTTTTTTTTTAGTTTAAGCAAATAGATATTAGATTAATGTTTGACTAACGTTTTTACAATGACAGTAATTTATTGACTTATTAATTATTAAACTTTTTGAAAGACTTTTTTCAAGTTTCAACTATTTGATCCCGTTTTCCGATTACTTATAATGCTAAACGAGATCCAGTATGAAAAAAAAAAACCCGTTGTTGTGTCAGTGAATGGGTGCTGTAACTTTGGGGTAGTAGGGGTTTGAGTCCAAAAGGTCGAGTACACTGCTGTGTGTAAAACTTTCAGGCGGTCTTTGAAGTGTTATGAATAGAAAATGGATAACGTCATGCTTCTGAAATAATTTTCTCATGGTCTTTTGTTTTCGAATGCATTGTGAGCAAAATGTCGCTTTGTTCCTTTGTGTCTGTTTATAGCGGTAAAAGTATTGCTGGAAAAGCGAAAGGAGAGATACCCTTTTCCAAAGGTCTCTGTGCGTGTCGTCATCGCTTGGTGAAGTTAGTGAGGGGATCAGTTCGTCCCGTTTGTGGCAGTGAAGCGCGAGAGCCGTGTGTTGTTTGGGCGGAGTAAACCATTGCGCTGGTGAGGGGGAGGCTGGAGAACTCAAGCGCAAAAATCCGCTTCGGGCGTTTTCGTCGATGTTGTTGCTGAATGGTGCTGTCGTGAGTACTCCGGGACGTTGTTTGTCTATCAGGGATTGGCTTTCGTGTTATTTGCGAATTGCAATAATTAAATCTTTTTATATTGCACGCTAAAGAGAACTCCCTAAAGTGTGGGTTGGTTCGCACCGACGAAGTGCAAAGTGAATCGCTGAGATCTGTCCGGCTATACTTGAGTTGAAGTTTCTCTGTATGGTGCGCGCTCAGCTGGATTCAAATGGAAAACTTATTAGTGAACTTGATGAATATGTATTTCTGTACTTTAACTGAATACTTTGCATCGACTTTTGAACACGCGTCACGGGGTGGCGAAATACTAACTCAGATTTAATAGACTTCTGGGCGTATTTTATGGTTTTGGATTAACATTCATCAACTTGAAATTTGAGGCTGTAAAATCCATAAGTGGTTGACAATGGAAGAGGATCAAGTGTCTTCTACCGAGGAGCCGCAGGCGGTCAGCGGCGCATCATCGGACAGTTTCTCCCAGCTCTGGTCGGACGTGATGGGGATGCTGGTAAGTTCGGAGTTGGGGGAGGGGTGTCACAGGAAGGCAACTTGAGAAAAGTCCTTCAACCCAAGGGGCTTAATTTATTGGAGCTCATTGTGTGTTGTGGTTGTGCTTTGATGCCAAGCGCATGTTAAAGCAGCTCGCAGGAGCGTCAGGACAACCTCAGCTAACTTTCTGCGCGCTGTGAATGGGAGCCTTAAAGCTGCATTTTTGGATCTGTTGAAAGGCGTTGAGAACTTTAGAAATCTCCAGGGAATCGTATCACATGGTATGTAACCGAAGTGTTTATTATTACTCTAACCCGGCGCACGTGTGGCGTCAGAAACGCAAAGTAACTCAAACACGACAGAGAAGTTTGCACGTTTGTCCTTGTCTTTTCAATTTAAGTCTAATGACCAACTAGATGTACATAATCCCGCATATCTCAAAGCTAATTAATATAAGTATAGGTTCTGGTTACATGTGTGTTGATTTAAATCGTTCGCAAAGTAGTCTTGCGTGGCCACATTGAAAACTATCACAAAACGAGTATTGCAGCAATATTACCACCTCGGTGTGTATGTTATTAAACAAACCACGTGTTTTCTCTGTACTGGTAAGCTAAGAGCTCTAACTGTAAAAACTGCGACAGGACTTTTTTACTTTTTTCTTCTGTGTTTTTTAGTGTTTATTCTAATAAAACACTTTTTAACGCTAGTAATTTGTATGCCTCTCCCAAGGCAGTCTCTGTTGTGTTACATTTCAGTGGTCCTGTTAGTTACAATTTATGAATTAATTCCCCCCAGTTTCACAGACAAGTCTTAAGCTAGTCCCAGACTAAATTGCATGTTTGATCTGTCTCGGATGATAATATCTTGCTCTGATATATCTTAAAACACGTCAGTTGTCATTGTTCTGTGATAAGATGTACACCTGTAATATTTTCTTACAAGGCATTTTTGTAAGAGTTGCTTAAATATCTTAATTAAACTAATGCCTAGTCCTGGCTTAAGCTATGCCATGTTTGTTAAATCAGGCCTTCATGTTTCCATTGAGAGCAGCTTAAATAGTGATGGTCACGTTGTAATGTCCTCAAGGCCTAGTTGTTGATACATGGTCATTTTTGGTTCTAATTGGACCTTTAATTGCGACTGTTGTGTAGGAAATTGGTTAAAGTAGACATTTACATACAGATATCCCCTTAGACTTGGTCAGAACCCTAACATGCCTGTTGTTTAATGCGTGAGTTGCTCTTTCACCCAGATGAAAGAGATAAAGGTGTGACAACCATTTCCAGTGAAATTGGCTTTGTCCCCCATTGGCAGCAGTGTTTAATTAAGCGTCTGAAAAGTGTGTGTTTTGCTTTCATGTCCAGGAATGTGAGATTGCCTAATGAGAAATAATTGTTTCTATTAAATCTGATCAGATAATCTGCAACACTGACACACGTTAATAATTAATGTCTGAAGTCTCACACCTTTCTTCCTCCCTCAGGCGTATATCATCCTGTGATGTTGCCTGTAAGATGAGTCCTTTTTTCCCCCCATAGAATATGTCTTATGTGTACTCCTCTTCTTACAAATAGCCCTGCAGTGCTCTCTCCTCATCTAACTTGAACACTCACGTGATAATACTGAAACCACACTGCCTTAGCGGCAGGTTAAGACTTTACATCTATGAAGCAGTTGTGTAGGAAAAGTTGCAGAAGCAGCACCTGAAAGAGTTCTCAGCTTGGATTTACCCAACCCCAGCAACAAAATGCAGCTATTGTTATGATCCTTGAAGCTTAAATCAAATCCTTTTGACTTTAAACAGCCCTTTTTAGTAGCCTTCATCTATAGTGTTAGTTTTTGGAGAATTTAAATTCTGTGTTTGCTTCAGTCATTTTGATTGTTCACAAAAGGAGATCTGTGCATTTGTACTGCAGTTTATACTTTATACCAAACACAAGTGAATGCCTGACTGCATACAAACCAGTTTTTGTCAATGACATTTTCATAACCACGTATAGTCACATTATTGTATCGTTGAAGGGTTTTATTTCACAACAAGGCTGACTAGATGATGGTATCTTTCATTGCAAGGCAACTTAATAAATAAATTAGTTTGAAAAATTGAAATAAATATCAATTGAGAAAACAGACCACTGAATGCCAAGCCAAAGATGAACCTAGCACAGCTGTGTTGGAAATTGGTTCCCAGGGAAAATGGTAAAATATACTGTTTACATGCACCACGATTGGCCAATCAGAATTAAGATTTCTAGAGTGCCTTGAAATACATAATAAGAAATGTCTTGATTGAATAAAAGACATGGTTTCAGTTAAGCTGGCCATTAGACAGTCTGGGTCGTTTTACTTTTACAAGCCTTTAAGATGTGACTTTCTTGTGAATTAAATGTTGCTTTGGTGGGCACTCTTATTATGGCATTAACTAGATTTTTGGAAGTCGCAAGATCATTTTTGCTTTCTAAAGTGCATATATTACTGCATTTTAAGATTTACTATCTTATGTTAATGTTTATAAATGGCATCTGTAGAACTGGTGGCTACTGAGTTGCAAATTAAAGGAATGAACTACATTCTGAGGTTAACCATTGTGCATGTCAAGCTCATAGATCTCTCTTAATGAGAATACCTTTGTCTGCTTGTCATTGAAGTGGGGTCTGTGTGAGCAAACCCCATTTATATGTGGTTCCACTCATCTAAATTCATTTCACAGTCAATTAACAGCTCTTGGATCTGTATTACGTTTTGGCTGTGAAGGTTTTAAGGAGAAAATGATCTGCAAGATACAGTTTTGGCATAACTGTTTGCAATCTTATATATTTCTTAAACGGGAGTAGCTATGTTGAGACTTGAGCTACAGTATTTGCACGTAACATGCAGTAGCACTTTACTAATTGTAAAGAAAGGCACTATGCTTATCCATTGGACATTAGTCAATGTGTGGGAGAGTGGCTAGACATATCCGCAGCACTTAAACACCTTGACAGTAAGTGATCATGATTTTGGATGAGCCATCACTCTCCGCCTCTGATTCCAGTTAATTTTACACATTCTCCACCCAGCACACATTTCTCTGTCTTTTTACCTTCCTTATGCTTCCATCAGCCCACTGTGGATATCCTGAGGAAGCCGCCCTAATGAGGGTGCGTCAGGACCCCCTGACCAATTCTGTCTCACATCCTCTCTAACTCAAATACAGCTCATGTTCAGCTCCCCCCCTCCAGGGCGGCGCCACACATCTCACAACACCTACGTCAAGCTACTTCCCCATCCCCACATTACTTTGAAGAGCGTGAATCATTTCCATTCGTTTGGTCTCTTTTAGTCTATAGTACAGTGCCATTAACACACTGTGGTCTTTTTGATACAGACAGGCCTCGTGCTTTCTGAATGTGTGCATTTGTTCTGTGCTTAGTAATAGTGTCAGGACATGTTTTGGCACTGTGTGCATAGCATTTATGATGAGATGAGCTAGGAAAGAAAAGTAGACTTGATGTTCCCTGTTTCTGAACTAGGACACATTAAACTTGTTTTGTGGCTTACTGTGTTACTCATTATTCCAGGACCAGCAATTATAAAAGCATATTATGCGGTCTACATTTACACAGAATAACAAACGAACAACCCAAAAACAAAGAAAAAAAATGCTTGCTTTCTTTCTGTCCTGTTTTGACATGTATCATTTAGGTGTTGCAATGCACAGTAATATGTCATATTATGTTATTTTTTTTCATTTAGTTCATGCATTTATTAAAAGCAATGGAAAAGCTTGAGGAATTTCATTGATTTAATTCAGATTAGAAATTGAATATTTTGAAATAATTGAAATCTATGATAGAAAAAAAAAATTAATTACAAAGTCATAGATTATAGGCCTATATCTTTCAAAAGGTTTTTAAATTTTTTTATGTAGTTGCATTGAATGCTTTTACCTTCCCCAAAGTTTTTGAGGACACTAGAGCCCGACAGATAAAGGATTTTAAAGGCTGATACAGATACAAATATTTGTTTTTTAAAATCTGGTATTCCGATATATCTGCAGATATTTTTTTTTTAATTTCAGAAACAAAACATTTACAGATTTCCCTAACATAATTTATTTGTAGTTATTTATGAGTTTTAACTAACATAATATGATAATGCATTTTAAAAAGAAACTTGTTTCTTTTATTGTCACAACAGAACAGAGGAACATCAAAATATATTAAAGCTCTGATAAATAAAACGTATGAAAATACAAACTTAAGATATGAACCGTAAAGTCCTTTGAACAAAAACAACAACCACCAAATCAAACCAAACCAAACCAAAAGTTACCAGTTTTAAAAAACTCGGTAAGATTTATAAATATAACTTTGAATAGGACTGGAGACAAATTCTGTTCAGTTCTGATAAATAACAACAACAGCATATATAAATTGCTAACAGTATGTGAGGTAGTGTACTGAATCAGTCAATCCTCAATAGCTCCAGTCCAGCAGAGGCAGGGTTTAGTACAAGAAAAGTTATTTGTAGTCGAGTATTCAATGAAACATTATTGTCACAACAGAATAGAGGAACATCAATATATATTAAAGTTCTGATAAATAAAATGTATAGAAATAGAAACTTTAAATATGAAACTCTAAAGTCTTTTGAACAAAAACACACAAATCAAAGTTACCAGTAAGGGTGTTTCGTCTGTTTTTATTTTATTTTTGAAATATTAATTTATCGGCCATTATAAATGCCAAATGTCTAATATCGGCCTGCTCTAGAGGACACTGTAGGGGGTTTGTATGTAGATAGAAAGTTAATAATAAATGAATAAAAATGCAAATAATCATTTAAAAAACATTTAAAAACATTTACTATAGAGAAATTCTTCATCAAAAAACTTTTTTCATCCTCAGTTTAGCATGCTCTCAACCCCATGTTGAGTGCATGCTTCTCATGAATTCCTGGAATTAGTCAACACATTTGTCACAGTGCAGAAGCACTGGATTCAGGACTGTGTCCAAAAACTCTAATGGCTCTGTAGTCTTCAGAATGAAATGTGTTTCCTTTGATTTGAGTGTTGTGAAAAGAACAGCTCTTATCAGATCTGCTCGCTCCTTTCACAATGGATTCTCTGTATGAATTCATTTCAGTTTTGTTTTAGGCCATTGAAGAAGGAAAGGTTTTGCCTAAAAAAACAGTTTCCTCTCTTAGTAAAACAACCAGCAGGGGAAATATCCTAATCTTGCATTGTTTCTGCAAAGCTCAGCCGTAAGTCATAGGAAGAATCTACAAATGCCTTGAAGTCAGTTGTATAGAAGCGTAATCATATAAGCCTTCAGCCTCTAAGGACTTTTGTGTCCCATAATACAGTTTTGGAGCAGGTGGGCTGAGCAACTGAAAGGAATGTAAAGTAATCAATTAGCTTGACCTTAAGGGAAATCTCACCCTTAGATTTTCTTTCTTAGTATTTTCTTTCCACGATTTTCTTTCTCTACCTCATACCAGACATAACATTATGTTTGTTACAATGTCCACATCAAAGATTTGTGGCTTTACGGAACGTTAGTTTCATCTTAGGGAAGTGTGAATTTGTGGTTGGCTTCTGTGAACAGACAGTTTCTCATATTTACTGCATTTTAATGTAAAAATTTTTATTGCATAATGTGGGATCTCTCTCTTCCAGTCATTGTGACCCGTTCCTCTTGTTTCCATCCCTGTCCTGGAAACAGACGTTCTCGACAAAGAATGTTGTTGCATGTCATTACACAACATGTTGACTTTGATTCATGTTGTGACTGTGGGTGTAGTGTTGAAGTTAGCAGATTCTGGAGAACTAAACTGTAATTAGGTGTTATATGCTTCAAGGAGTCAACAGTGAGTGGAAAAAGAGCAACAGAACTTGTGTAGTCTGACTTATATCTCACTTCCTTTTATCAACCAGGGTCAACCCAAAAGAGCAAACAATTTAGGAATTATTAGCAAAAATATCGGTCTTCAGGCCTTAGTCTGTGTTGATGTAAGGGTCTTTCTTTCTTTACCATTTCATCCAAAAAAAAGTTTTTGGACTTGACTTTGTTTTTGTTACAGCTTTCAAATCTTTGAAAAGATTTTTGAAAAGTTTGAAAAAGTTTAAAAAGAAAAGTTTTTGCATATACTCATTTATTTTTGGGTGAGCTAGGCCTTTTTCCCATCAAGCAGATAAATGTCATGTTCCTCTTGTTTAACAAGCACCAGTGGCAAAATGTTGTTTTGTGGCTAGCCAACTTTAAAAGAGGTAGTTCTGATAGATCCACATTACTGGTTGATGTAGGACAAAAAAAATGGCAACAGTTAAGGTTAGTATTTACCAATAGTATGAAGTGGTTAATTTGTGTTTGGAAACGGTTTACTCTGGAGCTGTAGTAACAGACAGGGATTTAGCTTTGGGAGTTTTAAGTGTTTGGCTTTTTGGGCTGGACAGCAGAGTTTGGGTGGTGCTGTTTGTGTGCTAAAACAGTGATTCATGTCGCGAAGCAAGATGCATTCCCTCGATTGTCATGTGGAGCTGCATTCAAGTAAGAAGCATCGGTCCTTTGCATCCTCTTACAGATGCAGACAGATGAAGCATGAGCTTTGAATTATTCCATCAGTTAAATGCCCAGCTGGAAGTAGCAGTCACACACACACACATTCACTTTAAAGTAGAGTATTGCAGCATTACCTCACCAGAGGCCAGGAATGTGTGGAATGATAATAAGAATATGGGAAGCATGTGCTATGCAGATGGAACTGAACTAATTCAGATCAAAGGGCCACTGCTGCTCAGTTTAAACCTGAAGATAGACGATAAATTGATGGCCTGTTCCTCATGTGTATTATATATGTATTTTACATACCTTCAGCCATGCTCCTGGGGGGACCCACTGTCCTGCAGAGTCTAGTGACATCCCTAATCAAACACTGCTGAACCGGTTAATCAAGGTCTTCAGGGTGGATTGAAAAATTATAGAGTGGGTGACCTGAAGTAGGTTGGAAATGAACTTTACTGGACAATGGATCACCCAGGATCAAGGTTGAAAATATTAAATGTATAAATTGAAATAGGCTTGTTGTATATCATATATGTTTGTAGGCTATCCTTTCCTTAGTAGCTTTTACTAAATTGCAGGTTTGAGTTAGTTAAAATGTGTTTTTAGGCTATATTCTCATTAAAAAAAAGTGGTTTCCTCCATGCATCCCATTTTTTTCTTGATTTCTTTTTCTTGAGTCTTTGCTTTCTATATAATAAAATTATCTAAAGTTCTTGGATGAAGGTTTTGGCCCTTCCACCCATCACTCAAAGCTAAGCACATCCAGGCCTATCATTACCATCCCAACCAACACTGCGTACTTGAAAAAGCTTGGCTAATGGCAAAAGAAAACGCCTGTGGCCTAGTTGCTGTTGTAAAGTTTTTATTTAGTCTTAGTTCAGCTGTTCTATCTCTCTTTATCAGGTATCCTGAACTCTTGTTTTTTAGTATATTACACATCTAACAAACAAATCTCACATATTCACTTCATGTTTTGTCTAAAAGCTGGAGGTGCTTTGTAGGCCAACAGATCGGAATGCAGAAGCTGGAATTTCTCACAGAGAGCAGCGTTCCATTGGGATTCTCAGTGTTCTGAGATCATCTGTTTGAAGTTTTGTTGGAACGGATTTTGGGGAGAGCAAGAAAACATTTTACATATGAGAATATTATTTATAAGATATTGTTTATTTATAAATATATAATGTATATGATAATAATGTAATGAGATTAGATTTAAAAGCTCTTAACAGCAGTATGTATATATATATTTTTTACATTATTATTATTATTATAATTATTATTATTATTATTTATTTTATTTTTTTTGTCGTTTTCAAGCACAGCCAACATTTGCAATATGTATATGTTTTATCAGCGGGTGTGTTTGAAGCCCTGGTCTTCCTACCTCTGGTCCGCACACACAATGACAGGATATGTGTTTGTCAGCACGGTTCTGAGCAGGAAGAAGGCCTTTGTGTTTGACTTTTCATTCAACAGGATTTTAAAGGGCATCTAGTACAGCAATAGGAGAGATTCAGCCTAGCCTATAACTTAGTTACAACAAACATGCTCTTAAATATATAACAAGCTGTATTTAGGAAAAGAAACTATGCCACCTGTAGCTGCTTGGGTATTAATAGTTTTCTAAAGAAGTTGAAAGAAGCTAATCTCTAGTTTGAGTAAAGTATTTGTATGTGTTTTTTTGCAGCAGTCTGATGTCATTTGCTGTACGTGTATGTCACAAGCTTTTAGAAAAGTAGAATACACCCACAGTCACTCACGGTGAAGTCAGAGCCAGGCAGCACCACAGTTGAATATGTGCACTCACAAGACGACAGCTGCAAAGGTCAGAGAAGGTCGTGAAGGCTGGGCACTAAGAGAGGCCTTCTGCTCTTGTGTGTGTTGAGATTATAAATATGTTTTGCACAGAACTTGCGACCCAGATGTAAAAACATGTACTTGCTCCCCTTTTGAAACATTTTCCCTGGTCCCACCGCTACGAAGAAAAAAACTTGGTTTACTTGCCTGTAAAAAAGTTTTTTATTTAAATTTCAGTGAATATGCGTGGCATAAAAAAAACCCATCTCAACAAACTGACAACTTCTCTATAAACCAGTAGCATGGAAATTATAACCCCACAAATTCACAGAAGCCCAGCAAAAATCCTGTGGTCTCAGTCCAGAGTATCGTGTGGAGTAAAAATAATGGAATGTGAGGAAATAGATGTTTGGTTCAGCTTTGTGTGTGACTGTTTGCTTTGTCGCAGCAGATGTGTGCAATGTGTTCTGAGTGTGCTATGTCCTTTTTGGCTGGCGCCATACTTGTGATCCTAATTAAAATCGTGTGCCAGTGACAAGTTTTTAATGGAGCTCTCCTACAGCTCCGCTCATGTTTGTTTGTGTTTCTGTGAAGGGAGGGAGGCTTATTAATGAGAGGTGGAATTTTAAATGAAAAGCCATTAAAGCTTTTTTTCATTTATGTCCCTGTTATTGCAGGATGGCTCTCTGGGTAATATAGATGACCTGGCACAAGAGTACTCAGAGTACTACAACACATACTTCAGCGACGTCAGCGATCGTATGGAGGAACTACGTAAACGGCAAGTGTCTCAAGAGCTAGACATGGTAAGTTCAGCCTCAGACATTTAAAGCACATGCTGCCTGACTTTTACACATGCATTTCTACAGCTGTTTGATATCTAGAATGACCAACGATTTCATTAATTCGCCTTGTCACCAGATAATTCTTAAAAGTTGTTTATATATACTTTCACCATGGTTTTAATTCATCTGGGCATGTTTACTGCCTCGGCAACCAGATGAGTTAATCTGGCAGTCATTAGCACTGTGGACCACGTTTTTGGGTCAGGTGGAATTTTCAAGTTTGTTTTTTATTTTTTTTAACATTTAAGAAGTTTTAGCCCTTTAGCTATCATATCAGCCACTGCAACATAAACAAAACAACAAAATGCTGAGTGCGCCATTAACCTGAAACATTTTCTGCAGAAGTTCTGTTTTACTTTTCTGGAAAGCAATTAGTTTCATTTCTTAAAAATCATCTTGTTTATAGTTTTCAGTTAGTAAAACAAACTTCACTCTCTGACCTACATACTATTTCATACTCTTGCATTCGGACTTAAGAAATAAGGAAATTGAGTGAATAATAACGCTGTATGGCCTACTTGTTAGTGCAGTAACAGTTGTTTTAGTCATAAACCAGTGCAATAGTTTCCCCTCCATCCATGTTCCGGGGACAATGAACCACAAGCACAGCTAATCAAAAAATTCCCTTATTTCTTTCATCGCTTGGTGCTGCAGAATGGCCATTGTAAACCTATGAGCTAATAGAAGGAAACGCTTGTCCTAAAGCATTACAAAATGAAGACAAATGCTTTCACCCTCTGCCCTCTCTCCATACGTGTTTGGATTGTCTGCGGTTCTGTCAGTGCTCTGCATTTCTCGTCTGCGTCTCAAAGCGCCTATGTTCTCAGGGATGTAGGGTAGTGGGCCACCCAGGGTTGCTAAGAAACTGCCGGACTCATTATAACATGCAGCTGGGGTTGGCACGGTCCAGTGAGGGGATTTTGAGAGAAAGAAAGAAAACATTCTAAAAGTCATGCTCAGCTGTGGTGCTGGCCTCGAACAGGAACCAGTCATTCTCAAGGTTTGGAGAACATTAGGTACACTATTGTGTTGAATTGTTTCAATGGATTTTCTCTCTGAGTTCTGAGCGATACAGAATTCCACTGTACAGAATCACTACACCAAATCGCTGCTAATGCAAAGAACTACAAAGAATCTCAAAATAGCTTATTTATATCTACTCATATCATTCCAATCCTATATGAAACTTCCTTTTTTTTTAAACTAAAGATGGTCAATGACAGAATTAAAATTATGTGAACTGTTCCTTTATATGTTTTATCCATCTCAGCAAATCAAGTATCCGACTATTCACCCTGCTCTGTGTAAACCGTACTAAAGCTGGTTAATACAGGGCTAAGCACAGCACAAAACCTGGCTGTACCGTCCCACCTAAATCAGCACTGTGACTCAGCTGTGTTTGTTTAGTAATCCGGATTCATGCTCTTCAATGCTAAGGTTCTTTCAGAGTACGCTTTATGAATGTTGAATGCTTTTTAAGTCTGTCTTCACTTTATTTCATACCATGTCTCTGCCCATTTAATTAGCACAAACTTGAGATAGCTACCAACAAAGGCAAGATAAAGCCCATGCAGTGGGAGTCAGATCTTACAATGAGTTGAGTCCAAAAATAGGTCTCCCCTTTTGGAAAATGTCAGTGTGATGCATCATAAGACTTGTATAAAAGGAGGACTGATGAAATCCTGAGCAGAGGGTGATCACTGTCAAAGGAGGGTTTGGTCTGAGGCTAATGAGGAAGTGTCAAGTGGGCCAAGTAGGTCATCTCTTTATGTATTTAGTGTTGCTGGCCTTGTGCTATTCTCAAGAGTATCATGGAAGGGAAATGGGGACATTGGAGTAACTGCTGGCTGGGGGAGATTTGGTTAATAGGAAGAGCAATGATATGGATAACTGTGGGAATTTTCTAGCAGGTGTTTTGAATTCCATGTGCAAGTGAGGGGAAAACTTGCTTGTTTTGAGGCTATGCATGTCTACACAAGTTCAACTAGTTTGTTCGGTTACGCAGATGCTTTTGAAAAATTGTAATTCTTCTGCCACATCTACATGCTGTTTTCAATTTATTTTAGGTTTCATAACACAGAAGATTTTTTTAGTTTCGAATTAGACGGCCCTTTCAGGACACTGTCTGGGCTGAATACACTGGGAAAGAATAGAAATTGTGAAATAGAAATGGCATACTCGTTGGACAAGATGAGGGGCTGCTGTCCTGTCTGAGAGCAGTAACAGGTGATTATCCTCTTTCTGATTGGTGGTTTAAATGCCAAATTAATGGCTTGATATTTCAGTTTTGCCTTGAGAGACATGACCTTTGCGTGACCTTTGAATTTTGTGGCACTTGGAAAAGTCAAAATACTAGTACTCCCTATCGTTGTCTTTCAGTCTTCTCTCTGTTCTTTCTGATCCTTTTCCTCCTCCTATCTTCTCACTAATTTCCATAAACACTGTCACCCAGCTAACCTCTCTCCCAAAGGCACGTAACCCTGTTTTAGAGGCCAAGCTGGCAATGGGCCCTTGGCTTTCTCCCCTCGACCCGAAAGAGGGGAAAGGTCACCGGTTTAACCAGAGGCAACACTGAAGGCTATTGTGAGTGAGGCACGAATGTTGTGGTCTATTCATACTTTGACAGAATGAATCTCTGAGCACATGCAGGAATCCACAGTGAATGACTTATATCCTGAACAGCATCAAATGAGGCCCTTGGTTTCCCCTTCGCTGCCAGTCGACCTCATCCTTTCTGACTGAGGTGAAGTCCGTGTGCTATTTGAAGCTGTCTGTTACTTTCTCTTCTCAATTTCTATTCTGTGGTTTAGTCTGAGGCACTCTCAAATGCCCTAGACATTCCCGAGTCCGATTTGAGGTTTGATTTCTGTTTCATTTCCTCTGATATCTCCACAGAAAGCTGACAGAGCTGGTTCAGGCTTCCACATTTGCTCAGCACTCTTCCTCTCTATCTCGCTGTGCTTTTATAAGAGCTACCCTGATGACAAAGATTTAGGAAAACATCCTCTACTCAGTGTGTTGAATAGATAAACCCCCAATTTACATAGAACGAGCTAGCCATGTTATTTTGTCATAGTTGTTCATACAGAGACACTCTCCTTTATTCTACTTACCAGACAGAGAGTTTCTATCAGCTACACAATCCGGCTGACAAGCTGTTTGTGTTATTGGGTTTTCCCTTTAGTATCAGTTTTGAAGGTTGAATAATAACAGAAAACTTCAGGCTGAATGACTTCTCTTTATTTATTTATAAATATTAATTCATTTATATATGAGTGTATTATGTATTTACTAATATGCTGTTTATATAATAGATAGTTTGTCAAAATGCATGTGGCACGATACTGAAACTAGGCTACTTAGTAGTGGGAGTTAATTGACAACACTTGGTTGATATAGTTGGGGTAGTCCTACTTTAACATGTTAATTCTGTAATTGCTCTTTAAAGTAATTCTTGTTAAGACTCTGGCACACCCTTTGCTTTAATGGTTTTAGCTCTTCTGTCCCTCTCTTTCTCAGGCTCAGGCTTGTTGTGGTGGTTTACGCAAAGGCATGTTGTGGCATTTTGATTTAATTCCTGTTGGTGGGAAAGTAGGTTATGTTATGGAAGTGAACCTGTGTTTAAGGGGGAACCCACATACACGCACAGCAATTGGCAGGTGACGTACAGCTAAGTTCAGTGTTGCCCAGGTCATGACACTTACATGTATTTCTTACCTGTTTTATTCCAACATAAGCAACAGTGTTTTTTCCTTCCTCTGACTGGTATTTCCAGGTAGAAACCATACAACTGGAATAGAGTACCCACAAAGTGTCATGTGTATGTTTTGTTTGTGTTAGAGCAGTAGGAATGGTTAGTCTGGTTCTACAAGAACAATTACTCTAGCTGTTACTCAACCAAACTTCTCTCCTGATTGGGTGGTAGGAGCCAAGACTCTCCCAATAAGCCGACCTCATTCACCCATCCAGGCGTTTTTGCTGCCAGAGTGACTGTGTGTGTCCTGACTTGCACACTGGGACTCTGTATGAATTTGTGTAAAACACCTCATTAGCCTCCTTCAGTTTGTATATTCCCCCAAAGCTGGTGTGCCAGCCATCCCGCCACATCTCCGTCTATCTCTATATCTCTCTTTCTGACAAAATTGCTATTCCAAAACCTTAAAATTATCTATCTGTCTGCATAGGCTACATTTTAAGGCTATATTTTGCTGTTGCTGATGCTTAGTTGTTTTCAGTTAGCATAGTGATAAGCGAAATAACCATACACCAAGCACAAAAAGTGCAACATACAAGATTTTGGAACAAAGCTAGTTTCCATAATTGAAGCATTGAAGCATTTTTCCTCATTTTACTTGTCAAGGGTGTAAGTTATAACAGCTTATTTTGATTTAGTACTAGTAATAATGATATAAATAATAATAATAATACAGTGCAATAATTAAAATTAATTAATAAATATCAATTATAACCTTTATTACATTTTAGATTTATTATAAAGATAAATTATAATTATAATTATTATTTATTTATTTTTTACCCGGTCTTTATTTACATTTTTTATTTGTTTTTAAATTTATTATATACATATAATATTTTTTAAATTATAATTATAGTAGTAGTCTTTTATAGTTAATGTTATATATTATAGTTTTACTGTTATTAAACATTTTAAAGGGCTTGAATATGTTCTGTCAAATTCATTTTTAGTTCAGGGCTGCCTTATCATGCTTCGGCATCCCGTAACTTTTTTAGGTGAGTGTGTACTCGGCTGATCTGTATATATGGGTGTGGAAGGATACAGTAGTTACATGCGCTGCTTAAGTCAAATCCATCTTCAGCATGCATTGGGCCAAATACAGTCATGCACGTACAATCACAGACACACAGTCGCTCATCAACCACAAGCTGCTGGGCCTCGCAATTAACTTTATATAGCCAGCCATTAAGTGGTTGTCTTTTAGCTCTACACTTAAACATGTCTCATATAGTGGTATAAATATTGACACGCGTTGAGCTAAACTATGTCAAGAGGTGCAGTGTCTGTTTAATGTAGATCTGTACTATTGTACAACCTGTACACAGGTTGTTGTGAAGGCTGTGAGTGTGTGTCTGTGGGTCTGTGTGAGCGACTCCACGCGGACACAGAGCATCTCTTTGTGCGGATATGTGTTTTGGATGACACGGCCAACAGCAGTGTGTACAGATGATTCAGTGCGTGCCAATGGGAGCATGTGCCCAGTGGGTCTGGGGCAGTTGATGCCCTGCTGCTGATGATACAGAACACAGACCCGCATATGTGTGTTTACTTTGGCTAGTGTGTGTTCATATGGGAATAACTTCAAGTGTGTGTGTGTAAGAGAGAGAGTGAGTGAATTCTTCATTTTGACCTGGATGGCTCCACTTTTACAGCACAACATCTGATTTACTACTTAGAAGCTTCCGGACTTTACCAACACACCACTGAGCACAAAAGCAGACTGATGGAGTGGCATAGGGACAAAACACACACAAACAGCCATCCTGGCCTAAAAACGGTGCTTCTCTCTGACGAAAATGCTTTGCTCGCGGGAAAAGAGGCTTGAAGATTACTACTGTGATAACTGAGGTTCTGAACACAAATTTTCCACTCCACCGTCCATCACTTGTGTTCATCCAAACATAGTATATATCTATCAACATGCTTTTTGTACATATTTTATTTAGGCTAGTTTGAAGTTTTTTCTAAACAAAAAAAAAATCCATAAGAAAGAGAATTTTACAGAAGCCATTCTTTTCGGTAAAACTGCTGAAGCGCACTTTCACACAAACACACATATGTGGAAGTCTTGGTTTTGAGAAGTGAGCAGTGAG
Organism: Enteromius afrohamiltoni; assembly: GCA_034779775.1. Classification (NCBI taxonomy): domain Eukaryota; kingdom Metazoa; phylum Chordata; class Actinopteri; order Cypriniformes; family Cyprinidae; genus Enteromius; species Enteromius afrohamiltoni. Next base: position 835,994 of record JAUYWG010000021.1, on the reverse strand, counting down.
GGCGAGCAAGCAGTGATACAGAGCGTGTACTGGGAACAAAATAGATGTTCTCATCAACCTCTGATGTGGATTTCAGAGTGGCTAACATGACATGTAATTCTACAGGGTTGCTAAAAAAGAAAACAAAAGAACCCGCTCACCCTCTGCTCGACTAGGCTATTCTGCCCGGGCTCCTACCAGACCTGTCGCTTCAACACACCATGGGCAGTTAAAAAGCCAACAAACAGCTTGAGGAGGCAAGATTCCTACACAATGAGGTTACTTGTGAAGTGCAAGTTCTTCTGGATTTACTTGTTACCCCTCTTAAAATATTTCAATTTGAACTTAAGACTATTGACAAAAAGAAAAAATTCTATCCAAGATGCAATGTATGTCTTGAAACATTTAAAGTTTGTTTTTATAATCATTTTGTTTTAGTTTATTTTGCTGTTTGTACTGAGAAATAAATATAAGAAATAAATCAGAATTTGTTTAAATGTACCCCAGATACTCCAGTAATTGCTGTTTGCAGCTATATTTTTATTTATGTTATGTCTCTTGTGCAGCTGCACAGGACCAGCGGGTTCATTGTGCCTCAGGTGATTTGTGCGTTGGGGGCAGAGGGTGTGGATTTCTTAATCACAAGACAAGCTCTTGGCATATGGGTGTGTGGCCCTACATTAGCAGCAGTGTGTGTTTGTGTGTTCCTAACCCTCTCTTTTTTTATGTGTGTTTTTCAGGAAAAAGCAGACCCAAGCTTCAACTCTTTACAGCTGCGCTCAGACGTCCAGGTCAGTCGACCCACAATGCTGTGCATATCTGTTTTCAGACATTCACACAGCTGCAGTCATCGCCATAACTCACTGTAACAATGCAACACGCTTTCATTCACAACGCCTCAGTGATAAATCAGCAGACCACATGCTCAGATTACACTGATTTGTGTCATCAGTGATTAAAATCAGTATGTGTGTAATTGCAATAATTAACCACGGTGTTATGTGTATCTGCAGGAATCGTTTGGCATCAGCAGTGAGGTGTCCACTCCAGAGACTGAGAGAAAGTAAGAAAGTCTAAATGCACTCAGAAATGTTTAATAGCAGGTTGTGTCTTAATTTTAGAAAGGTAAACAAAACTAATGAACCAGGTCTAGGAAAGATTTTAATATCTAAACCATCAGCTTAATGGTTTACCCAAACTTAAAGGACAGACCTCTCAGTCATATGATCGCACACATCAGATCTGCTCTCCATCCCCCATCCACCCCTGAGTTCAAGTGTGTATAAATGGGTGTGAATTCCTCCATTTTACTTCTTCGCATCTTGGTGCTTCCAGGCTTCCTTCCTTCCGTCCATTGTTCTTAGATGTTTAAGATGAAACTCGCTGATTAGAGGGAGGAAGAAAGACATTGAGACCTAAGTGAGATGCAGTGAGTTTATTGTACACAAGGGTGTTGGTCAAACTGATGAAATGAGCTTTATTTAGCGTTATTGCTTAAATAAATCTGACACGATGACATAATCTGCGCCCACACAATTGCACAATTGTCAAAGGTCAGTTTGCATACTTTTAAAATGTATTAGTCATGTTGTGGATTTCAGAATACTAGAGCGTTTGTGAAGATGAGGATTTTAAATGAATGATGTCAGTACACAAACAGCGCTGTGTCTCTGTGTCGATGGTATTTTAGTGTGGGGATGAACAGTCCACGTGCCATGGGAAAAAATTGAATTCTACCGCTGTCTTTCACACTCTCTGGAGAGTAGTAATGTGTTTAGATAAATGTAAAACATATGGAGCTGACACATCTTTTATCATTTATATGTCTCTGCGGTCCTGTGCACATGTGGCAGGGTTTGACTGGTACTCTGCTTTGTGATGGATGTGAAACTAGGTTTGATTGACAAAAGCTAGCTTCAATTTTTTTACTTAATATTTATGTTTAAAAACATGAGTTAATTTAACTCTTCAACCTGTTTTTAGAATGGATTTATATAACAAAGTTATTTCAACAAAACATGAAAATAAAATTTTTTCCCTGTGTTGCCCCAGTAGTTTTTTACAGAACACAAAATTAGAAAACCAAATAACATTTTAGACCATTGACTTTTTAAAAAAAATAAATAAAAATCTTAAATCTACCCTTGCAAGCTCATGTTTACCTACCTTCACTCAAAATGCAATCAATAACCTATACATAAAATTAAGACCTATCACTACATTTCATTGTGACTTTAAGTATCATGCGATGCGGCTTTTATTCTTTCCCCTCTGATATCTAATCAGAAGCGATATGTGAGATGTTTCCCACATCGCAGTTCAAATCACAATCATAATATTTGTCATCACAATACAAATGTATGCAGCGCTATTTCATATCCCATTCTTTAGAACTGTATGTGACATGACATTATCAGCACAGTGCCATACCGGACAAAACAGTCTTTGCCAGACTACCCAGACTTCCTGTCTGTATGATTAGAAGAAGCCTTGGCCTCCATAAAGGCTGTTCATGTAGAGCAGCAGAGAACCTGATGACAGTAAGAGATGTGTGTGTGTGTGTGTGGTTAAAAGCCCCCATTCTTATGTTGCCAGTATGGCAGTATATTGCACAATATATTCATGCTCATCTTGCTGGTAAAAAAAAAAAAGGTTCTTTGTTTAGCGGTAAATCTCCATCACACGTTTTCAAATGCAGTGGCAGTTAATACACAGAGCTGTAGATCACAGACAATCTATGCAATATTGTGTTGTGGGTGAATCATTTGGTATGCTGAACCCGATATCGCATAGCTTGTCAGTGATCTACTGCTCTGTGTATTAACTACCATTACATTTGAAAACATGTGATAGAGATTTCCTGCTAATCAAAGAACCGGCTTGACTGATGAGAATTACACATGAATATATTGTGCAATATATTGCCTAGCCCTAGTTTGCAGACTTCCTACAAATACATGCTACTAGGTTTCGATTTCAAATAAATTGTTCATTTGAACTTTCTATAAATCAAAGAATATAAAGGATATATGATTTGTTCCATAAAAATGGTAGGCTGCAACAATAACACTGTTCTATTAAAGCATTCTTCATTCATAATAAAAATTACCAAATCAGCTTTATGTAGCTTTTAACCTACCTTCTTCTGAATTGTATATCTTACCTCATTATAGTAAGGTAGTATAAATGTAACGGGGTACAGAGAAACTGTACGTGGTTGAGTATGTGTAGCCTTAAGGAAATCCCTCAAGCTCCATTTACCATGACCTCTAGTGAAGGTCATTTCCTGGACACTTCCTTTGCGATCTTTGCATGTGTGTTTTTGTGCTTAGGCGTATATGTGTTCTGAACTCCAAAGCCAGGTGTAAGGAAGCAAACCAACCAACCGCAAGACACCAGGTGCACCCTGGGACAGCGGTGTTCCTCTTCATCAGCATTTTGACTAGAGGAAAGAGGAAGTCAGACCACTCCCAGCTTTTAAATGAACAGTGAATATACATAACTCTAGCAATAAGAACTACATGATGTGTAAAAAATATAATCATAGTGAAAACATGCTGGTGTAGTAATATGACTGATCACACACTTTAAGTTCTGATAATTCTAAAAACCGTCACGCAGGCCTATTTTTGGCAGTCAATTATCGATATTATGGTTATTCTCGCGCAGGTTATTAAAATAGGTCAAACATAGAGATTTATGTAGTTAGAGAGGAAGTCAAAACTTTATAATTGCATCTGAGTGGTTGAAAATAGCAGTTGCTGGCCATAATTGTTTCAAATTGACAAACTACAAATTAAACCTTCATTAAACCTAGTTATGTTTTGTTGCTATGGTTACAAGACATTGTTCAACCCAAACAACGCCTGTTGCATCTTTTAGTAAATACAGTTGTCCATCCCAAACATTTCTCATATTAAAGCGAAGGGCACAGTTGAAGCAGAAAGTAAATATTTCAGAGTGAAGTGTTCTTCCATCACATTCTCTGAATAACAATTTCAGCAAGCCAAGGATTCGTCTGTTAGGAGATAGTGGACATGACAGCTACTCACAGTGAAGGAATGCAGCCAGCAGGTCTTATATTCTGCTAGACACACACCAGTAAAGACATAACACACCCTGAAAGAAACTGACGGACTGTAACACGCTTGTATTGTATGCTGGTCACACTGTGCTCGCACACATACAACTCTGTCAATAGCCGAAATCCAGAATGGAGCCTAATTTACTGAGCTGCTATTCAACAGGGCCTTTTTAGCATGAGATGCAGTTAGCATACAAGCAGGAGACTCCCTTTGGATTCTGTGTGGGGTTAAACAGAGAAAGTTTGTGTTACCATGGCAGCATAATGATATGATAATTCAGGGAGGCCTCCGTCATGCCCTGTGTCTCAAACACACACTTGGGGAAAGGAGCAGCGTTGACGTCTTTATTTGGTATTTGCAGCATTGACGTCTTTATTATTTAGTGCAGTGGACGTCCTGAAATATGCAAGAATCTGTGTATTTAACACAAGCATATTTTCAGTCTTTGTAATGGCACGTAACATCTGACCTGACACTAAACACACTCACTCTGTCCTCTTGGATGTGTGTACATACTTTGGGACACATGGACAGCAGATGAAAAGCATACACGCACACAACCGTAATGATTTAAACACAAGTAACTGGTAAAAACACTGTCTTCCTGTAGAGAAAACCAGGCTGAAGCACATAGGTGCACGCTAGTGTGTGTTAGTGTATGCTTACATGCCGGTGTTGGTGTTTACTTTAGTGCAGACAAGTTTGGGATTGTTTTCTTAACTAAAGGATGAGCGAGAATCCATCACTTAAATAAGAAAACCACAACACATAGACTTGCATACTTGCATTCATGTCCTCCTCTGCAGAACATTCTCTCGTTTGAGGCAGAATGTTTTCTTCTTCCTCTGTGTTTTGGGTTTTATTGACAGTCTGCTCAGTTCAGATGTTTCCTCTTGCTGGCAGTTAACACATGGCCCAGATTCACACAGCATTTTACAACTGACTGTATGACAAAGTCAACATGATCTATATCACATGACCAATGGGAACGCAAACACTGGATTTTTCCCCAAATCAGGATGGTGTGTGCAGTTGTTCATTATAAAAAAAAAAAAAAGGTTTTATTTTAATGTTAGGCTGTTTAAATCAATATACACTGTTCAAAAGTTTTAGGTCAGGAAGCAAAATGTTACTCAAAAGGACAAAATTGCATTTTATATTAAAGCAGAAAATATATAAATGTTTAAATTGTAATATTATTGCACAATATCGCTTCTTTTGAGAGAGGTTTAGTGTATTTTTCATCAAATAATTGCGGCCTAGGCACATATAATAGATGAAAACACAGACTCCAGATTTTTGAACACCAGTCAAAATGCATTTCTTTGTAGAAATAAAATGTAATAAATACATTAATTGGACACAAACACGCATTCCAATGAATGTGTTTGTCCATCACTGTTATCCGTTTTTGCAAATAAACTCTTTATATGTTGGTGTATATAAGAATTTCGAAGGCAATGTGTCTGTATTAGAGCAGATGTAATTAGGCCAAATTGATTTCATCAGCATCAATATGATATTTGTGGAATCGTGTATGTTTATCCTTTTGAGTCCATAAAAATGAGCTTTGGTGTGTGCGTTAGATTTTTGTTATTTTGGTATTTTCCAAGGGCACTGTGCCTCAGAGGAGCAAAGTGGAAATATAAACATGCAGTGTCTGTCCTGCTCTAGTTCCCTTTTTCTCCCTCTCTCACTTTCTGTCTTCCTCATCTTGTTTAGCTGCATCTCCAGAGTGTCTCATCTGTGCCCTGTGAGCCTCAGGAGCCTGACATGTGCTCTGTAAACAGCACCATACTGCCCTCTACTGCCTGAAAACATAAACATTTATCTGTACATTCGGTTAACACAAATCCAGCTGTCCACTTGTACATACATGCTCCCTGTCAGAAGGAGATAATGCTATATATATATGAGAAATGTTAAAAGCTTTGTCCTGAACATGCTTTTTTTTTTTTTCTTTTTTCATCAGAATTCCTCTGCACAAATCCAGCTCTGAAGATGGATCAGGTTTGTGTTTCATTATGAAAACTGTTATTATGATAATCTTTTGGTGGTTTTGAGGAAATGTTTGTACCAGGCTGCAATGTTCTGATGACAGGGTTCTCTGTAAACACTAAAAGTTAGTTTTTATAGATGGGCATAACAGATGTAGAGTCGGTTCTTTTTGTAAATCTTTAAAGGTAGGTATTTCAGAGTATATGTTTGTACAGTGAATGAGTTTGAGTTCTCTCTTCACATACAGGAAAGTGGGATAACAAGAAAAAAAACAAATCTTTCTGGCAGAACTTTCGAAAGTCACAGAAAGGGATCACAAGGCAAACCTCAAAAGGTAATAGAAACAAACTCCCGTCCTCTCTTTATAACTTCGCTCTTGTTTTTATTGTTCAGGGACACCATATGAGAGTAAATATTCTACTTATAGGAATGTGAATGGGGGAAAATAACTCTGATATTGATCTTTGACTCTTCAGGAGAAGACATTGGCTATGTGGCCAGTGAGATCACTATGAGTGATGAAGAACGGATCCATCTAATGATGATGGTGAAAGAGAAGATGATCACAGTGGAGGAGGCGCTGGCACGGGTAACACATCATCCCTACCATTTCCTGGCTACATTCATGTTTACTAACCTTACTTACCTAGACTGATGCCCTCTGCTCCTTCCTTCCTCCAAACGCACATACACACACTTACATACATATAAATACATGCGTACTGACCCTGCACCTGAGAGCTGCAGTAGATTTCCTAGTGCATATCATGTTTTGTTGAGATGAAGGAAGGTCTTTGGTGTCTATCTTCTGACGTAGGGTTAGCTGGGATTGGTTGGATAGGTTTCTTCAGTTTTTTTTTTTGTTTGTTTGTTTTTTTTTAGGTGTTTTGGGTGATTTTAGGTCTCTTTTTCCTCTGTCATTTTGTTTTGAGAACATGATACTGATTAATTATCATCTGATAATGAACCTAATGGATGATTGTAGAATGTGGCTTTCTTCTCTCCACAAGGCTGACATTGATTCCTTTAACCAACTTGGTTTTCTACATTCTTTAAAATCTCTTCTGCTCCAGTTCTTTGTCCTTTTGGCCTTGTAGTTTATTTATCTATGCAATGCGTGGATCTAAAGTTTGAATCAATGCTAAGCCTTTGTGGAGAGTTGCCATCATCATACATGCTGTAAGCATGCATGAACTTGTGTCTGTCCTTTGGTGTTTCTTTAAATTTTAAATGTATGCAATATGTATTTTTGTCCCCAAAATTAATGTTGCTTTACTTGTTCTGTGTTCTTTGTCTTTTTGTGGTATGTTTTTGTGTCCAAGTACGTCATGCATCCTTTGTTTTCTATTAATCTTTTTTTTTTTTTTGGTTTGTTTTTAGAGTTTTAGATATACCAGTCTAGTGGTTCATAGTTTAGCATGAAATGGACCCAGGATGATCATTGTGCAATTTTATTGTATGAAAAAGACCAGCTTTGACATTTTATTCAAGTGGGGAGGAGAAAAAAAAGGAAATTTAAGAGTGACATAAAAGTGGGTAGGAAAAAACCTAGCCTAAAAATTACAATTTTTATTTTAATAAATTTCTAATAAAAAACTTGTTTAAGAAATTTTTATATATAGACAGAATAATAATAAATTATGTTAAATTATGTTATAAAAATAAAAGCAACAAATTAATAATGAATATGTACAAACACATCTATTCACACGTTTGGGTCCGTTTTCTCTTGTTATAAAAGTTTGTAATGTAAAATCTCTCATACTTACAAAGTATTATTATTTATGTAATAGTAAAGCTGAATTAGCAGCAGCCATTACTCCAGTTTTCAGTGTCACATGATCTTTCAGAAATCATTTGAGTGTTTTCTGACATTCAGAAACCTCACCGTTTTTTTAAGTCTCAGATTGAATGGACATGACGTTTCTGTTTGTCTTTGTGTCTGTCTTTTTTAATGTATTTTGCTGGTGACTGTTGAAAGCTGTGTGTGTTTGTGTGTCTATACATGGTTGCATGGGGTTTTCTCTGACTCTTTCTATGACAGATAGGGTGTGTGAGTGTAAGGGCGAGGGGGGCGGCTCTCTTTGACCTCTTGTTCTCCATAGTTAAAGGAGTATGAGAGGAACAGACAGTTGAGCAGCAGTACAGACACAGCAGAGTGGACTGATGGATCCAGTCCCACTGTTAACCTCTCCTCCGTCTGCAATGTAAGTACTTTACTAAACCACCCAGACTGTAGACCTGAGTGTATATAAGGGCGTGTTTACAACATAACCTCATTCAGTCACATCAAAGTTTATTTTCCCCCAGCAGTAAGTGTTAGTAATGTCTCTCACTGTACTGACTGATGTCTTGTGTGTGTGTGTCTATGGAGTTAAACCTCTGTAGACCACACTAGTGACATTGTGGTTTATAAACTCGGGCAGTAGCAGTCCTTACGTCAACCCAGTTCATCCCCTTCCCTGCTATATAACAACATCGAAACACACTTTCATTTGATAGAAACTGTAGGACACTAGTCATGTGTTCTAAATGTGTCTTTATTTGTTTACTGACATGCAGTCTTCATATCATCTCATGCATATAATTTTAACAGTAGATTAATTTCTGTTGAGGTGAAACTCTTTAAATGAGTAATTTACAGAGTGCACCATACATTCTAAATCAATAGAAGCAAGTGATATGAAAGCTGTTTGAATGGAGATGACGATGTTGTAATGCCTGTAATGAGCATCTGGCATTGGAGGCTCACTGTTAAACCTCTAGTGTTGATGTCATTTCTACTCGGCATGAGGAGCTGGCACACTCAGTGTCCCCTGGTGATGAGGTCATAATGTGCGTCTTAACTGAGGAGTGATATGTCGCCATTTCTGCCTCCTGGTCTTCTGCTTTAAACAGCAGTTGTATATGTCACTATTACAAGAGAATGCTTTGTGTGGACCGTATATGTGCCAGGGCACAGGGCCGTCCCAAGCATTGCATGAAGGGGTTAAAGCCTTGAAAGGTTTGGTAACAGTGGATTTAGTTCGCCCTCTTGGAGACAAAAGCTGCCAGTACACAAATATACACATAGTTATCATGGAAACTGAAAGTAAACATACACCTCCTGTTCTCATGGTCAACAGCTAAGCTGTTTTTGCAATGCTTTTCAATGTTAACAAACCACAGCACTGCTTTGCTCGGCGCTTAAAGCTAAAGAATGACTCACTCCACCCAGCAAAGCCTTGTGTCCATTGGGAGGAGTCACTCTCTGTCCTATGCTTTCTGTGCATCTTTGTTGTTTGCGTGTGTGGTCAGTGTCATTTAATGTTCAAAAGGATTCAATTAGAGGAAATTTAAGACCTGTTTACAACTGACTTCTGATAATGAATTAAAAGAGAATTATAAAATCCGCTGTTGTGAATGAAAATCTTATGTAGAAATAAAAATATATATTATATAATATACATATAAAATATTTCCTTTGTGAAAATGCATCTATATAAATATGTATAAATTCATTATTTTATAAAAAAAAAAATATATATATATATATAACATTTTCTCTGAGAGCACAGATATTTTTTCAGGTCTTATCAGTAAGTGAAAGGGACATAATTTTCTTTAATTTACACAAATCTGAGAGATAGTTTAAAGGCAGAGACTGGTATGGTAACAGAGTTGACGTGAGATTTATTTATTTATTTTTTAATGTAATACTTAATTCTACAACATTAAATTAACTATTTAGGGCTTTTATATATAAGATGAAAAACCGGTTGCCAAAACATGATGGAAAAAATACACTGACTAATTCGAACAATAGTAAATCATTATTTTTAGCTATTTAAGACACCAAATGCAAAAAAAAAAAAAAATTATATATATATATTTTTTAATATATATATTTTTTTATTTTTTAGGTTTTATTTTCATAAACATAACTTACCATTCTTTTATTGGCGTGAGATATGACCCAAACCTTTGTTAGTGAAATTCTCTATTTGTACTGTTTTACCCGTTATTGCAAAAGGAGAGGAAATGAGGTAAGCAAATCTTATTCATACAAAGACCCTGTATCTCCGAACCCCTGGGGGTGTTTCTAAAACGCACACACTTACACACATTTCCTCCTGCCTGTCTCTACTACACATCAGTGTGTGAAATTGAATCATGGCGTTTGAATGCGAAAATGGATCTCTGTAGGAATCTTGGCCCCTGGTTTGATGATCTCCTATTTATAAATGGAAATGGGTCAGTCCTAGTCTGCGAACTGTTAAACCGACGGGCACAACTCTCTCTGTGGATCCCACTGATCTGAGCTCAGTTCAACATTAATCAGAACACTGAGATCTTGCTGTGTGTCCACAGGGTTCCCCTGTCATGAGATCAGTGTCAGCTGCATTCAGAATAGTGACCCATCACGGCTCCACCAGAGTGAGCTGATCTGGGGTCAGTGTTAGTAACTGTTGTCACAGAGGATGTACTGTATTTGTGTATGAATAGACTGCAACCAGACCAGCATTTCTGCTCTCTGACCCACATTCCTTTTCTCCTCTGAAGACCATTAAGGATGTTCAGGGGTCATATGGCAGATCTTGCAATGTTTCCGGACACACAAGCTCACGCCTTTTGCCACAGTCACTCCCCTGCTTCCAGATATTGCAGAGATTCCTTCAAAAAATGTTTACAGTTTGTATTTGTCTCGGCGTGAGAGGGTGTTGCGTTGGGATTTATGCCTGGACCGCTAACATCTAACCTAGAGGAAACTACTCCTGGTAGGAGCACAGCTAAGCACCGTTTTGCACTTTTTCTCAGTCTTTTTTCTTTCTTTCTTTCTTTCTTTCCTCCCTTGGTCTTGTTTGAAATGTGATTTTGTAAACTGGGAGATGGGATTTGTGCAGCCCTTAAGTCCTTAATGAGATTGTCCAGTTATTTTCTTCATATTGGTGCTTTTGATTATTATGTAAATGAGTTTTTCTGCTCTGTTTCTCAGAATATACTTTGAGCTGTTTGAGCAGCGTTATTAACAGTGTCCAACTGTGTTTCTCGTCTATGATCAGAATGACTCTTCTTCTTTTTGAATAATGGTCGTTGTGGCCTTGAATGAATAGGAAAGATTACTCAATGCCTATGGTGAACCATTTAGATATTGTGTGTGCATGTGGTTGAACTTTAGATTTCCAGTAACAGATCACATTCAACCTCAGTGATTTAGTGGAACACTTAAGTGTGTGGTGTGTTGGGGTACACTGATATAATTGCCAATCACTGATATTGGTCAAAACAGCTCAGTCTCTCCTGATGGTTTAAAAACAGTCTGTGGTCAGAGCAGATTATATCCTTTTAGTTAAAAAATAGCATGTCATCCCGTAATGTGGTTTACTTTTGCAGTGAACAGTTTTTTTTGTGTGTGTTGTGCATTGATTTTATTTATTTATTTATTTTTCAAAATTGCAATTTGCAAGATTGGGATTTGGGTAGAAGAGATTTAAAGAGGCTTTGTGTCTGTGTATCAGAAGTTTCAGTGTAATAAACAATGTGTTAACTGTGAGGTAAGATGTTGTTTTGTTTTTTTGGAGGAGTGATCCGGTCATAAATCATCTTAGCAGTATAGTCCCTATCTGAATTATTCATTTGGACTTAGGAAAGGATTTATTCCACCACAAATGCTCACTCATACCCATCTGTTATGTTCAAAAACAGGACTCAAGCGTTTTTCCTGGACATAAAATTTCATAACACATAACTTCATATCACATTAAGTCATTAAGCCCATCCTAAACATGTCACAATCTGTTCATACCAGTTGAATCCATCAATTTCTTTTCTTTTTTTTGAGTGTATGTCTGTATGAAAGATTGTGTACTGTGTTCCTAGGAGGTGATATAAAACTGAACTGAAGTTGAATCTTTTCTCTCTAGTCTGCGGAGCAGTCAGATGATGACCAGGAGGACTCTGTGAAATTCAAGAGGCTTCACAAGCTGGTCAATTCGACTCGACGTGTTCGCAAGAAGCTCATCAAAGTGGATGACGGCAAAAGACAAGGCTCACAAGGTAGCTAGAAAAGACTATAACATTAGTTTAAATTATTATATATATATTTTTAAATATTTAATAATGTATCATTATAATCCATTTCTCAGTAGTTTTTTTATTTTAATAATTGTTTATACTTTTTCTTTTCTTTTTTTTTTTAAAGCAAATCTCACAAAATCCATTTCTCATGCTGAACATATGTAGCAATATTTCTTTTGGAATTTTAAACTGAATTTCCAACAGCATTCAAATATTTGTGGTCAGTTGAATATTAAGAAAATTATTATTTTTTTATTCTTGAAGCATGCATTAAAAAGTGACAAAGACAACGATAAGATTACAGAAGATTTACATTTCACAAAAAATCCTAACATTAATAGTAAGAAATGATTCTTGAGTATTGAAACGGCACATTAGAATGATTTCTGAAGGATCATATGACATGGACCGGCATAATGGCTGCTGAAAAAGTTTAGTAATTATTGAATTCTTTAAAATAATCTGACGTGAAATCTTTTTTTTTTTAATTTTTTTTTTTTTATTGGCTCTCTGACGTTAATTGTTTAAAAATATTTAGCTTAATAGTATTGGCCAGAATTTTTATATTGTGCATCTCTAATTTTAGCTTTATTTTTTATATGATAATAAATAATTAATGAGAGAGTATTGCTTGAAATAAAGATAATTCAGTTCATTTTGATCTTTTGGTTTTTTGCAGATTCGCTCAGTCTGGATGCAGCTCCCTTATGTGATGACATAAACGCTCTGTATGCGGAGATCCACAAGAAGCCTGCCCAGTGCACAGACTCTTCTTTGTCCTCTCTTGCCCAAGAGCAGCTCTCTCTGGATGGGGACACGGACAGCCTGACCACCTCGCCCTCCACCAGTAGCCTTGACACCTGGAACCCTGCTCATAAATTAGTGAAGACCCCTGGCACACATCCCCATGGCCTGATCCGCCCTCCGCGGAAGAGTAGTGCTGGATCTGGACTGGGTGTAGTGGGGGGTAGTGGCTCCTCTTTCTCTGAATTGGAGGGTCTAGGAGAAGACCATGCTAAAGTCTCCCGCTCGGCTACAGACGGAGAGATGCGGAAGGCCTTGTCATCTCTATCACACGGGGTAAGTACTGACAGCGTCTACGCTTTTTACGGCATCACTAGGCCACGCCCAAAGCCGCACCCCCTCCTGGTGTCTTTAGATGACATTAACAACACCAAACGGCCACCGGTCTCCATGTGGCAGCGCAATAAGCCTGACCCAAACTATGCGTACTCCACCAAGCACCTGCTCTACCAACGTTCCTGCAATGCTCAGAAAACCATCGCTCCCTCCTCCACCTTGCCCCCTTCCCCTCCAACTCGTGAGCTTCCACTGACCAGGGAGAAGGGAAAGAGCTGTGGTGGTGGAGTAGTGGGCAGCTGGCTGTTTCCACCGAGGCGTCTGAAGGGAAGGACGGCGGTTAGTGAGCTCAACATCACGTACGTGGTGGAACGCAGCCTATATGGACACTTGAACTGGACCGGGCTGGTTAGGCCTATCACACTGAGCAAAGCAGACAGACGTTGGCTCCTGGAAGACGAAAGAGATGCGAACAGGAAGTGGGCATCCAGTGTGGATCGCTGCACCAAACGCGTGCTCTTACGCATCCAGCAGAAGTCTGTGAGTTTGCCGGAAGAGCAGATCTACAGTGCCCCCTGCTGCACTGGAGGAACAGGCCGCTGCAAAGCTGCAGAAGAGAATTGCAGTAGGGTTTAATTTAGAGACGGACTGCTTGAGTTATATTTCAAGACCAAGTCTGATACTGAAATATGAATTGTGCTGTAATAAAATGCATTTTGTTTTTAAAATCTTCACCCATCCCTGGGGTGATTATTAAAGCTAGAAATCCCTCAGACTCTCAGTTAGCCATCAGCTCCTCATTACTGTAGACTTATGATACTGCAGTACGGAGTTAAAATTTTATAATCTAAGAAGGCGGTTGAAGAGAAATAGAATGTGAGAGTGCCTCAAGTCTTATCGTTCCCCATCGCGAGCTTCTCTCCTTTCGTTTCTTGACTTCTTGTAGTCAGTCATGTGTGTCAGAGCATAATTGAAACTATCAGTCCTTGAGAGACAGGGCAGAGTGCTAGAAGAAGAAAATAGATAATATGGAGTTCCTTCTGCAGCTTTGTAGAGTCTGTCGTCTGCGGATCCTCGTCGTCATTCATAGTGAATGTGAACATGACCGTGATCTTCATTAGTGAATCTTTCATCCATTTTGGGTTGGAAATGCCTCTTCCAGCCTAGGCATGAATGCTATATTTTTTCTGTATGTGCTACTCTTTTTTTAAAAAATATCTTCTTTTAAAGTGCATGATGTTATTCCATGCAATATGCAACAGCGTCTCATGCTACAACATTTGATCTTTATTCTGTTTATTTTGAACTGGATAGCTCTTCTGTTTGTAGGACTTCTTAACAAAATGTCATCAAATGAAAAGCCAGTTTATATCAATTTAACGCATCGCTTGTATTTGAGCGATGCAAGGTGTTGCCTGAAGTCCGTTTACATTTGTTTTTTATTTCTCTCATTATTTTTCAGTACCAATTTTCTGTTTTTTGTTCAGGTTTTTACATGAAAGCATTGGTTTATTTACATAACGCTAAATAACTGCTGGACGATTTTATTTGGAGTTAAATAGGAAACCAGGTCATACCCATAAACTATTTCTTTTGGCAGCTCGTCGTTTTAAAATGTGTGGTTTTCATTATAAAGAGCAGCATGAATCATTAAGACTCCGTGAATCGTTTTAAATGTGTTCATTTGCTTGTGAATTCACAGTAATTATGTTTTTTTCTCTACAGAGAACGTGTAGCTTTGGAGGATTTGACCTGTCTAATCGTTCTCTCCATGTGGTCAACACGACCGAGCCTAGTGTGAGTACCCATGCACTCTTTCCCTCGCTTCCTCTTGATTTCAGCTCTCGTATGCAGCTGCAGTGTTTGTGATCCAATTGTGTTGATCAGCTGGCTTTCAGTGTGCTTAATCGCTCTCTTTCTCTCTCTCTCTCTCTCTCTCTGGCTTAAGGAGCAGGAGGCTCTGTACAGGGACGCTGTGAAATCTCCCACCACGTCCCGTATCTCTCTAGGAAAGAAAGTCAAGTCTGTGAAAGAGACTATGAGGAAACGCATGTCAAAGAAATATGCCGGCTCTCTCTCTGAACAGGTACACACACAGATTACCATGTACTTGCTTTAACCGCGCTGAGTTGTGTGCTTTATAGCAGGCTTGTTCAGAGGTGAGACCCTGCCTTTACTCCAGAGGGAAGTAGCATGTGTGCCCCACTTTCTGTGTTTCAAGCTAGGGTCAAACATCTCTTTATGTAGCCTAGAGCTTGGATACAAGCGCAGTTCAATTAAACACACCCATACTCCCTGGCAAGTGTTGAATATAAATTCGTTGCCATGTATGCACATGCTGTTGAAAATGTGTTTGTCTAAAAAAGCAGCTCACTTGGTTTTAGCTACAATTGAGGCAAGAGTTTACATCTATATGACATCATCGCTTTTAGCATGTTTAATGTATCTCATCTGTGCAAAGAGAGCTTTGTGTGCCAACAGCATGGGTCGCTCCCTGTAATCATATTATGTTGGAGTGCCACCTAGTGTCAGTTTGGTGTAATTACTTTGTCTTTTTGGGGGGCTTTATATTTTATGAATCATCTGCTTTCCATCTTAGTACTTAATGCTTTTTTTGTTTATAAATAATAATATACTTTAAATTCTCTCTTTTTCTATGTACAGTCCAGTCCAGATGGAACACCCAGTTGTCCTCAGTCTCCTCAGCCAGACACAGACTCTCTCGAGAAGCCCAAACTCAAGGCAGGAGGGTCTGTAGAGAGTCTGCGCAGCTCCCTCAGTGGACAGAGCTCCATGAGTAAGTGTTTGTATGTTTACGTGTAAGCAGTTTTATTGCTCATGTTAGTCTAATCTTACTCTTATGTCATTTATAATATTTCTTATATTATTAGTAGTAGTAATAGTTTTAGCCTTGACATTTCTAATCCGAATGTAAATAAGTCTTCCACTGGAAACTGCTGTCTGGTGAATTCTCTAATCATTTAGTGCATAAAACCCTCTTTCTTACAAGCGACTGCCGAGCTTGCATTCAGACCTGCCTCCATTTTATCCAGTCAATTGGTGATTATTAGAAGAATCTGTGTCCTGCTTTTTTTTCTTTTTTCAATGATATTCCTATTTCACTCTGTTACATATTTGACCACATGTGTGAAAAGATCTGTCACTACTTTAGTTTCACAGATACATTGAATGTTTGTGTTACAGACATATAATAGTGACTTAATTGTTGTTGTTTTTTTCTCTCAATGTGATTAATGATGTTTGCCTGGTGAAACAATCCAGTCCTTTTGTAATAATTGTGTTGGTCCTGGCACAGGTGGACAGACAGTGAGCACCACAGACTCATCGGCCAGCAACAGAGAGAGTGTGAGGAGTGAGGATGGTGACGATGAAGAGCCTCCATACAGAGGCCCTTTCTGCGGCAGAGCTCGAGTTCACACTGACTTCACACCAAGTCCTTATGACACAGACTCACTCAAACTTAAGGTACTAAACACATACAGGAAATTCATCCAACTCATTTAAAATGATTTTGTGTTTATTATTACTTTAAATTAAATTTTAGACCTTTACAATGCACTGTGATGGAAAAAATGAAGTGGTCCAACTTATTACATGGCTACTTGTATAAATAAATAAATACTAATTAGTAAAAACCATTTTAATTATATAAAGTACATATGAGATATTAATTAAAACTAGCATGCCAGTTTATAATTCATGTTGCAAATTAGAAGATTAGTTTCTGGCTTTTTTTTGTTTGTTTGTTTGTTTTTTTTAATAAGAACTTTGAATCTTACTAAATTCCTCTCTTTCTGTTTCAAGAGAGGAGATGTGATTGATATTATCAGTAAACCACCCATGGGCACATGGATGGGTCTGCTGAATAACAAGGTGGGCACATTTAAGTTCATTTATGTGGATGTGCTGGCTGAAGAAGAGGAGAAGCCTAAACGAGCGGTTCGGAGGAGGAGGAAGGGCAGGCCGCCCAAACCCAACTCAGTCGAGGAGCTTCTGGAGAGAATCAACATGAAGGTGAGACAGGGAGCACACATACAGCACATACAACAATATAATTGATTGTTATATCTATAATCATCTAACATAAATCTGAGTTTGTGGTTCATCTTAAATTTTTACTGACAGAAGAAGGTTGGGAGTGATGAGAAAATGAAAATTTGATGTTGGTTTGAAAAGATGCTCAGTTCTGGTTAAAGCAGATTAACTATGAGAAAGTGGGACGAGGTCATTTCCACATGCCAGTTAAAAAAAGTATTTAAAGACAGAGACATACACACCCTTCAGACCTCCCACAAGCTTATAACATCTCTAAATAACGCCACTTTACAGACCTTACGGCTGCACACAATAGACAGCAAGGCCGCATTTTAAGCCTCTTTGCATTGTTTTAGTGTGTTAATGGACTTAAATGATAGCTGGCCGTCACAAAAGAGTTAGAAGTCTGGAAACATTCCCACACATAAATCCTACCAGGGTGGAGTGGTGTATTTTTAGCTGGAAGGGTCCTACATAGTGCTTCTGCTCCACAGGGTGTGTAATCTGTGAATGTGCATGTATGTATTTTAGGAGCACATGCCTACGTTCCTGTTTAATGGGTATGAGGACCTGGACACATTTAAGCTACTAGAGGAAGAAGATCTGGATGAGCTCAACATCAAAGATCCTCAACACCGGGCCGTGCTGATGACCGCCGTAGAGCTACTGCAGGATTACGACAGTAAGTACACACATACACTAAATACTAAATGTGTCTTTATACATATATCACTTGTTCATGAAAGAAAGTGTATACATTTCCTAACATGCGTGTTTGTTTTTTAGGTAGCAGTGATCCGGAGCGCAGCGCCCTCTCCGGTTCTCAGGAGAAACTCCTCTGTGAGGGGCGTGGCCTCATGGCTGACTCTCCACGGGACTCTGGTTGCTACGAAAGCAATGAAAACTTGGAGAATGGTAACCAGGCGCTTGTCTAGCATCTCCATACCAACCGCATCCACCATTTACAGCCTAGTGTAGCAACGCCATGACACCATCCTCTCACCTCTGGGCCACGCCTCTCTCTCTGCCATGACTCAGTGTCCTAACAGCCAATGAGAACTCGTCATCACATCTGGATTTAACCCAAGCCTGTCTGTCTGTCACATCTGCTGTGCCCTGTTATCTATCTGCTTCTCTGCTTCTAGAGGTGCTCTGTCATCATTCTTTTAACTGTCTTATCCAGCCTCGCCAGACTCCTGCTTTCTTCCATTCTATTAGAAATAAAAAAAAAAAAAAACGCAGCAAGTCTTGCTATTGCTAACCAATCAGAATCCATATGCTGCCTCAGAAAAATCTAAAGTAAGACAGACAGTATCTCAGAGAAACGAACACAAGGCTTGTGCTCACTGCAGGACTTACACAGGACAATTTTGAGAGTTTTCTCCATGGCAAAACCACCACAGACACATTTCAGACTCAGTCTCTCGTTTACCATTTCAAGAAATATCACTCCATATTTGTGTGCTGTTTGTTGCGGTCATATTGCACAAGTTCTTATGTGCCTAAAAAAAGAAAATACTTTATGAATGCAAAGAGTAGTCGATTGATCGCATACTTACTCGCGTAGATTGTGTAAAAGTAGGAGCTAATCTTCTGTTTTAAAGGATTTTATCCAAGAGAAAGCATCGTATCTTACTCTCTTTTTCCAAAGACATTGAGTGTTTAAGGATTTCACTCTTTTGTTGTCTTCTTAACCTCCTACTGGCATCTTATAACACTGACTGATCCCTCCTCCTATTGTGTATAGTGTATGAGTCTCTGTGTGTGTGTGTGAGAGAGAGTGTGGTGTATGATTGTTTAGGATGGATCAGAAATATGTGCAATCTGCCAAACTGGAAAATAAATCCATTCTGTGATCTCTAGCATTCTGGTCTGCTTGCTTTTTTCATCCGTTTTCATCTCTTGATATTATTTTATCTGTGCCAATTACTTTTCCACTCATTTCTTGTAAGAGCAGTGGTACAGAGCTTATTATATTCACTATTAAGGCATGCAGTGCTTTGTCACCATTAGAGTCATTGTGATTCTGTTTAAGTATATCTGGTGGCGCAGGAAAAATACTTTAAATGCATCCTTAAATGCGTCTTTATTTCATTTCTAAATCATTTCTCAAACATGTCATTGTCATTTATCATCTTCATTTATCTTAAGGTTCCTATAAATACTAATTTATAATTTTTATTGTTTTTATAATTTTAACTTTTTTATTGTGCCTTTGTTCATCTTAAATAGTCTGGCTGTCACTAACTCAATGCTCAGAATATCAAGTATATTTGATGTGGAAAACTGGCAGAAAATTATGTTTTTTAAATAAATATGATCTGGATTTGTGGTTTTCTCTGCTTAATGTCTTAACACTCACACTTAACACTCATCCAAGCAACTAACTCTTAAATAATTCCTATAATTCACTACAACTAATGTATAATGTACATATCTGTAACTGAAATATTAGCTGTGCTTCTGGGTACCTGCTAAACAATGTAACATTTAACCTGTTCAGTAACATACTCTTTCATACCTTTACTAGCGTTACAAATGCTCATTTTGTTTTGCATGGTAATTTTTACTTTTACTCACCCTCATGTTGTTCCAGACCTGTATGACTTAATTTCTTTTGTGGACTGAAACTTTGAGACATAAGTAAGTTGCACAGTTCTGGAGTAACATATCAAGTCAATTTAACCAACTCTAAAACAATATGCTTTATTATGTGGAGGAAAAAAGCACAAACATTGTACCTTTAGCCTGGTGCTGGAATAGTACTATTAAAGGTACACTTTTGTTCTGGCTGTAACCCTGAAGTGTGTATTTTAGTACATAAAGTAACTGTCCCAGATGAAAGATTCTCATTGTGGTACAATCATGGCGAATCAGAAATCGTGATTGTTTCATGATGGCAATCTTTCATCTGGGACAGCTGGAAATCAAGCAGTATGTCTCAGGCTTAAAGGATAGATAAAATACTTTTAAGAAAACTGCCCTTGTGACAAGCTGTAGTACACCTAAAGGAAATTTTCCAACTTATTTTCTGACAGCTTTTATCACATTCTTTCAGATTGTAGTACATGAATCACATCAGTAACATTGCATATCATGCATGCATCAATAATAAATTGCAAGAGTTGCGCTTTAAAGTGTGAAACTAAATTGCTGCAGTACTAGATCTTACTGATCATCACTTTCACAACATCGTGGTTACCAAAAAAAAAAAAAAACACAACAAGGTACCATCTGAAGCCTTTGAGGGAGGAAATGTATGTGATTAATGAATTTATGTGAAGGCACGGCTCTCTGTTTCAGGTAAGAGCCGCAAGGCGTCGCACCACAGCCGTGGTTCATCTGGATTTGATTGTGGGGGTGTAAAGTCTCCAGACTATCCCACTCTTCCCATGACTCATTCCACTGAAGCTCTTCAGCAGCAGGCCAAGAAGGAACGCAAGTTCCCAAAGAACTTTCTGCCCCGGCCCATAAAGGGATTCAGTCTGCGAAGCCTCCGCCTCAAGAAGGGATCCAAAGCAGGACAGAGCTCCCGCATTCCGGTCAGCCGAAGCTGTGAGGAGTTGGACGGTCCCCAAGAGACCCCTGAGTCTTGGAAGCGCTCCCATTCTCTGGGGGATATACACTGGGAGCAGGCCTTCGATCAGGGGAATAACCAGAGTTGCAGTGTGGATAAAGGCAGGCCAGAGAGCAACAAAAAGGGAGCAAAGATCGATCCTGTAGAATTAAAACTGGGCCAGAGTGGCAATAAGCCTGGAAGAGAGACTGGCTCACTACAGAGACCTATGGTTCCCACACAGCTTCCTTTGAGCCCGATTGGTTCATTGCCTGCTGCTCAGACCTCAAACCGCCAACCGGTTTCTGCCCCAACTAGCCCTGCTCCACGGACTCACCCTAAAAAGCCACCAGTCCCACCTCCTGTGCCTGCTAAAAAGTCCAAAGAACGTCTGCC
Organism: Enteromius afrohamiltoni; assembly: GCA_034779775.1. Lineage (NCBI taxonomy): Eukaryota > Metazoa > Chordata > Actinopteri > Cypriniformes > Cyprinidae > Enteromius > Enteromius afrohamiltoni. Next base: position 814,787 of record JAUYWG010000021.1, on the reverse strand, counting down.
GAATGGTCTGCGTCATCCTTCGTTAGTGATGTCTGGTTCGGTCCCAAATACGCCAACCCTACCCCCAAAACCCATTTACACCCCAACCACTCCCTCTGAGAGTTCCCCATCGACCCCATTATCACCAGGTGAATCTGCAGCAGCTTTGAGTCCACCTTGGCTGTCTGACCTACCAGAATCAGCATGTCCTCAGATCCACGGAGCTAAAGTCGCCCTCAGCAGGAAGATCTCCCATGCCAAAATGACTGATCTAGAGACTCTGCTGGAGGACAGATTGCGCTTGGAAGGCATTGACCTCACCGAAGAGCCATATTCTGATAAAGTAAGTCACTTCTACTGTATCCTACCACAGTTTTCAGGTAGTAGTAGAGTGCATTCACAAAATAAACTTCTTATTTGTAATCATAAAATGCTAATGTTAGTCCGTATGGTGGAGTTCCTCAAATCTTGCCCTAGAAGAACCACTGCCCTGCAGAGTTTAGCTCAGAGTCAGTTCAATCAACTATCCTGTAATTTTCTAGTAACTGAAGAACTCTGAATAAGCTTGCTCAGGTGTTTTTGGTTGTGGTTCCAGCTCAACTCTTCAGGGCAGTGAAGAACTTTTTAGGGATTTGAGAAGCCCTTCGATATAGTTTAATGGACTTCATATTCATGTGACCTCAAATTTGCATGAATTGCATTATATGGTAAAAATAGTGTGGAAAATGGCGGCAGTTAAAGGTTAGCAGACTAAACAAAAGCACAAAGATTAACAGTAAGGGGGCTTGACTCAACCATGCTACTGTCCCTGGAAAGTCATGGCTGGGAATATTTTTTTCCTTCCATTTACTGCTGCAAGTTCTTTTCAAGAACAAATGGAAAGAAACATACATTTTAAACTGTGCTCATCCAAAACACCAATTTCCACTAATCGGTTTCCATATAAGATGTTCCCATAGTACCTATACAGCAGGTTTCTGTTGGAGTCTCAAAACAATTAATTGACCTCTTTTTTTATTCAGCTATGTTTAATTGCTAAATCTTGCTACTCTTTCTGTCATGGCAGCAAAAACAGTGGAAAAGTGAAAGTAACAGAGGACTCGGTTGTTGTGCAATTCATAAGCAGAGCGTCTTGAGTCTGATATATCTTCTTGAGTCCTCCGTGTCTAATGTTTACATTCATTAACAAACCTAATCTGATTCCAAGTCACTTCTTGGAGCATAAAAAAAGGTGAATAAGAGGTGAAAAATGTCTCCTCTTTAATATGAAAACACTGGAACAGTTTGTGGTTTCAGACTGCCTAGAGTTTTAGTACTTTGTATTGGCAGCCAATCCTATTATGCCTGGACCCACAGCCTATCGGGTGTACCCCAAATTGGGCACAAGAAATTGTTTGTAGATTTCCAATGAACCTCAGTTACCAAGATGTTTTCAAGGTAGAGCTGATGTGTGTGTTCGATATAAATTAAATACATTTTCCTCTCGCAGCTTGTTTGCTGTTCATTGTTTGATTTCCCTGAGGAGTGTAAACACTGTGGCTCTGGGGCGCTATCAAAACATTACTCTGCTTGTGGAAGCTTTGTACTCGGATTGTTGATTTTCTTCACAAAGACGGCCGAATATTGAGCTAACTACAATAAAACAAAACTGCTTGGTTTGCAATATTATGAAGCCACATTGCCTGTTTTAGAGAAGATGGCCATTTGGCCTGCTAACAAAGACTGGCTGAAAATGATTAAACTGGATCTTAGTTACGCCACACATGGTGATGTTAGCATTAGAATCTCACATTAAACAATTTATCCTTGCTCGCCTTGTAATGCTATAATTGGCACATAAAGTTTGCTTGTTTGTGAGTTAAACTCTGTTTCCAAGTGTGCTTGGTCTCCACCAACCGTAAAATCAATTAAAAAACCACATGAAATAAACTTTATGATCTGATAATTTCTGTTGTTGTTCAGAGTCCACAGTCTGAGGCGAATGTTCACATTAGCTGGGCGCTAATCGTGGCTTAGCTTGAAACAATACAGCATTAGCGAGGAAAATTCTCATCATATTTTTTTATATTTTCATGACTGAACTTGAGAGTCTCTTACTTTGTTTGAGATGTTTTCCAATCTCTTAAACGAGGTGGTGAACTTCACTAGATCTTGTTTTCCTGGCTAATCTTTCCTTTTCTCTCTGCGTTTCTCAGCACGGCCGCTGTGGTATTCCTCAGCTCTTAATACAGAGGTACTCAGAGGACTTTCAGCAGCCAGTGAAGGACGTGGCGTCCAGTCTGGATCAGATCAGAGTTAAACAACTCCGCAAGGAGCACCGCATGGCTGTGAGTTACTTCAACAAGTTTCATTATTTGATTAAGCACATGCATGTGAGTCAAATTAGATCGTAATACTCTTATTTACTTTCCTACATTAGCACTGACATTTAGCCCTTGTGTTTTGCTTTTCTCCAGATTCCCTCGGGGGGTTTGACGGACATGTGTCGGAAGCCAGTGTCTCCTGTTCACGTGAGCTCAGTGTCTGATTGGCTTGTGTCGATTGGAATGCCCATGTATTCTGGCCCTCTATTGGCTGCAGGCTACGACACGCTGGATCATGTGTCATCCTTAAATGAGGCAAAAGCAAGGGAAGCAGGCTTGAAGGAGGCCCATCACATACGTATTCTTCTCAGTGAAGCCCAGCTTGTCACAGCCAGCAGCTCAGGACAGTCCTAATACTAACATGAGCTGCTTAACTTGACTAAATTGATCAAATGTTGCTGGTGAAGGGACATACCTGGACAACAGCTGCCGAATTTTTCTCCCACCTTTCTGTCTTATAATCTCAGCCTTTTGGCTTTTTCAGAAATGACTGATCTGGCTTCCAAGGACTGTTATTGTGGGCCCATCAAAAGATGTTTCCATAGAAACATCTAGTTTTGGCCTGAAACATCCGCCTGTCAAAGGAAAGCACACTTTTTTTCTGAGAATTTATGCTTTTGTATGAATTTAAGGACTGTTCTGAATCCCTTTTTCAGGAAGTGCGAGATTTATTTAGAGAAAATAAACTGTAAAAGAAAAGTTTTTAGTGCTTATTAAAGCACACGAGTATCAAGAGTATGTCACCTGGCCAAAGCAATGTCATTTCATGCAGGTTTGTTAATATAATATTACTTTAAGCATACAGTATGTATATGAAAAGATGTGTACTCTTGGGTGAGTCATTCCCAAAAGCATGATGTTGCCATATGGGGATATTCAGAGCAATACACATGTTGTTTTCAGGCCAATAGTTGGTCACGGTTTAGCAAATATGTACTATGTTTGAAAAAAAAAACAAACTTTCAGTTGTTTCTTTCTTACAGGTTACATTTTAGCATCACTCCTTATAATCTGCTTGATATAATACTGTATATTCACCGCACATTTAATCTTCTAAACACACAATACTCGACACGCATCACTGTTGTGGCATATCAAAGTTTATTACTGTATCAATTTATGTTGCCTGTTATCTTGAAAATAATACTCCTGCATATTGTGTACCTCTCATCGTACTCGGCTCTGATGGCAGTGATGCATAACACAGCTGTAATATGCTTGCTGGAGTGAAATGTGTACAGGTGTTTATGTTTGTTTTATTTTTTGTCCCAGATTGCCTTGCACTTTGACTTGGGTGTTGAAGACATTTTGAATCGTAGAAAAAGCTCTTGGAACTACACAGTCTTAGCCTTAAAATACAAGTAAATCAAATCAAAACTGATAGTGACTAACTTAGAGGAGTGTTTTAGTTAGATTTGCTGACTGCTGGTGCTGTGCCCAAGTGTTCGGCATTAGAGGAAATATCCAATGAAGCGTTGTTTATTTTTGTTTCAGGAAGAATAAGGTGTTATGGGCTTAACTTTGCTTACACACATTTGGGGATTCTCGCACAGATGTATGTAGAGACAGACAGCATCTGGCTCCAAAATGAAAACTGAGCATCAAGTGCAACATTAGCTGACATCCTCACTGCTCACAGATCGAAAGCATTACATTTAATCAAAGTTAAGCACAATGAAGCGGGTTCTCCCACAATCACTCTCAGGATAGTTGCTTCTGCAAATCCTTTGGTTTTCCATTTCCATTTTATTCTTTAAGGCCTTGCAGGTTTAGGAAATGGTGTTTTTGAAAGCTTACTTTAGAATTGCATTTCTCCCTCATGCCATTCACTCTTTTGTATTTAACGCAGCACAATTCATAGGTCGTAACGCTCAAGGTTATGAACGTTTTAAGCAGTAGAGAATCGATAGAATCTCTTTCTATCAGAACAGATGCCTTCTAATTGCTATCAGTTGAGTGCTTTGATAACAATGAGGCTTTTTATGTGATAAAAAACAAAAATATATTTCATGAAATGTTACTGTAAAAATGCACTTTATGGAAGAATGAAAGTTTTTTAATTCCATTGTGGAGAAAATGAGATTACAAATTGACACATTTACGTTTTTTTTTTAAAGAAGTTTGTTTTCAGGTCAGATGTTGATGGTTGAGGTGAGCTGTTTAAATATCAAATCTCTGTTAAAAAAGAATTATAATCACCTGTTAATCAATTACAGAACTAACCATGACCAGTTAATTATTTCACCTTAATTATATAAAACTGGGTCTTAATTACATATATGAAATGATTAACTGAGGTTGCACATTCTGTATATGTAATTGATATTTAAATAACTTATTTTTGCTTTTACATCAAATGTAATTATTAGCTGTACTATACATCATAGAGCAATACTCTTTCATCCATAGTTAGTTAGTGACATGCTCCAGTGACCGTTGTAAAATATATGTATAAAAATGATTTTATCTGGTTTAAGTTTGCTAATGATTGTCTATAAATGTTTTGCTTGTGTATTTACAAACAAAAATGTCTTAAAATATTTGTCCCTTTGAGGTGTAATAAAAAAAAGAATATCCTACCCTGACTGCTCTGTATTTTCAGCCATTGCTCCAGTTCTCAGTGTCACACGTTCCTTCATAAATCATTCTAATATCTGTTGCTCAAGAAATGTAATTATCAGTGTTGAAAAGAGTGCAGGTTTTGATGCATGTAAAGTTAAAAAAACAGCATTTATAAAACAAAAAACCTTTTGAACTTAGTGTTAGTGTATGTTATATTTAGACCAGTGTCCTTTGGCGCAACTTTTATCAAAACCTGATTATGTCACTGACACAACCCCCATGATCTATTTTTAAGTCCTTCAAAATAATATACAATTACACACCCAGTTTTTGCTAATAAACATCCTAATTTGAGAACAAAAACTAAATATTCTTTCTTTTACTTAATTTCTTTAATAATAGTAATAATAATTTCAAAACCCCAAGATACTATAGACTAAATAGTATATGGTAATAGAGACAATCACCAGACGTGGTTATATCACCACTGGGTTAAATAAAGACATCATTTCATTTGATTTAGACTGCCTGGCTGAAATAAAAGATATTTTGTTGCACTATAAATGAAACCACTGTGAGGCAGAGTGCTTTTATCATTCCAACACTTACTCACTTACATGGCTGGAAGAGTCAAATTTAGTTTTGCTAGTTCAAATGGCCAACAACTGCTCAGTCATGAACTTGATTCTTGGCTGAATATTTGTTTAATTAAAATACTTGCCATCTCTGCTCTTGTCCTAACTGCCATTGGCTTCAGGATAACAGTGTGACTTGGAAATGTGCTGCTATACAGACCGAATAATTAGTATTAGATATATAGATAGACAGATATTATTTAAAGTGTATTTTTATTCAAATATTTGCATTTATTTAAAGTAGTGGTTCGCCGCTCCTGCACCGCCGCTTGCACGCGTCTTCCGCCCGGTGGCGCTGAACAGCACACGGCAGCGCGTGAGTGCGAGTCCATCCTCCAGTTGAACTTTTTCCTCCACATTCAGTAATCTGACACCGACACTAACCCCAAAAAGCAGAGGATGGATTCCCAACTTCATTCGCAAAAATAGCTCAGCCAGAGCAGACGAGAAAACACGACCGAGCGGGGGGCGAACATCTGAACGCGTGCGCTCGCGTGCACCGGTCCGTGAAGCGTCTTTAGTTTTAGTTTAAATGTTGGCTAAAAAGTTGTTATCTAAAGAGGCGGATGGGTGACGACCATTCTCGGCGCTTCCATGTGAGGAGACGATGAAGAATTACAGCAGCAGTCCCCGTCTAAACAATCACAGCGCAAGTCACAGCACGGATCGGAACAGCAGGAAGAGATTCTGGTTCTCGGCTCTCGGGCTTCGCTTCTCTCTGCGCGATTATGGTTTCTGTATGGCCACACTGCTGCTTTTCTGTCTGGGCTCACTGTTTTACCAGCTGAACGGAGGACCCCCTAAAGTTCTGCTGGAGATCAGGCAGTATCTCGGTAAGATTCGCTCTCCTTCCTCTCGCGAACCGACTGTTGTGTCGTCACGGTATCAAAGTGCCCAACATTTCCGTCGTGTGTAGCCGAGGCAGATGTTGAGTTTGTCTGCGTTTTCTTGTATAGGCGTGTTTGGACATGTTTGCTTTTTTTGCGTTCTCACCTTGACGCAAACGAAAACGTGTGAGAAGTTATGATGCTTTTGGGGGATATTTACATCCGAAGAGTTCGTTTAAAGAGACAGTTTACCCAAGTCATCTTAGACTCACCCTCACAAACCTGTGCGAACAAAATGAGATGTTTGGCAGACAACATTCACCGCTCTCTTGAATTGCATTTCCCCCCAAAATGAAAGTGAATCTGGACTCTGCGACTGTCATTTTTAAGAAAGTCATGCAGGTTTGAAACAAAATAAGCTTGAGTACATGACAGAACTTTCATCCCCTTAGCTTCCAAAAATATGAATGAATGAAGAACTGTTTCGTTTTTGTTATTCAGTCTTCATGCATTTGTCTGTTGCCTTTAATCACATGCTTGCTGATCATGATCATGTTTCTTCTGTCAAAGTAAACCAATCCATATTCATGCTGCCTCTGTTAATGCAACAAGCATCAACTTGTATGTGTTATATCTGTATATTTAACACTTGTATAGTTTGATGCAAAGTAGGCTGTTCACAGGTTAGAAGCAAAGAAATGCCTAAGCCTTGATTTAGTCAGTCGTTCGTAGTCAGTACTAGATCAGGGCTATTTGTCATGCAGACATCTTTAATAATTGTTTTGTTTAGTTATTGATAAAATGTTTGTAATTAACAGTTTGACGCCACGCACCATTGGGACAAAAGTAAAAATCAATCATTGGCGTGAAAAGTGTAAAATTGATTTCTGTTGAGCTGTCAAAGGAAATGTGCAGAAGGCTTAAGTGCTGCAGAGATGCAGACCGAGCACATGGGTCATAGTGTGCTGTTATAAAGAGCAGTCTGTGACATTGTGTTACTATGTATGTTATTTAAAATAGCATTACTGTGAGCAGTCATGCTTTTATTCTGTTAATGTGTTTGTGAAAGAAGTCAGTCCTCTTATTAATCCTTTTAATGATGTAATGTGCACATTTAATCAGCTGTGTCAGCTGTGTAATCAGCGATTCTTCGATAATCTGTCTGGTCGTCTTAACACTAAAAAAGACTTGTGTATCATATTTGATAAGCAAGATATTTAGACCTTTTAATTAAAATGATCAAATATTTGCTGATAAAAAACTTGTGTGTAACTTGCAATAATTAAAGAGCGGGTAATATGGTTTTTTAAATCATATTTGTAGTTTGTAATGTAGCTGTCCTTTAATGTAAACAGTCTGCAAAGTTATTAATCCAAAAAGTGCATGATTAAGAAAAACATTGTCTCTAGTCGACTCAGAATTGCCTTAACGAGTCATTTCATTTTCAAATCTTCTGCCTATTACTGATGTATGTCTGCATGTTACCGCCTCTCATTCAAAGACATATCGCTAAAACTGCCAGATCTTGCAGGTTTGCCCTACACAACATTAGAAAGATCAGGCCCTTTCTTACAGAGCAGGCTACACAACTTCTCATCCAGGCCCTGGTCATCTCCAGGCTGGACTACTGTAATGCTCTTCTGTAATGGTCTTCCCTCTTGCACAATCAAACCTCTACAAATGATCCAGAATGCAGCAGCACAACTGGTCTTCAACGAGTCCAAAAGGGCCCATGTCACACCTCTCTTCATCTGCCTGCACTGGCTCCCAATTACAGCTCGTATCAAATTCAAGACACTGATGCTTACATATGGAACAATCTATGGCTCGGCTCCCGCTTACCTCCACTCACTGCTACCAATCTACACTCCCTCCAGAACTCTGAGATCTGCCAGTGAGCGACGCCTCACTGTATCATCACGAAGAGGCACAAAATCTCTTTCCAGAACATTCTCTTACACTGTTCCTGGCTGGTGGAATGATCTTCCCATTACAATCAGAAATGCCAACTACCTTGTAACTTTCAAACGACTGCTGAAAACCCATCTCTTTCAACACTACTTGACATCATTAAAAAAAAAGAATCCTAACCCTATCCTTCCTTTCCCTTTCTAGCCTGCACGTATCTAAACATTGCCTGCTATACGGTGTAATGAGCACTTCCTAAGTTGTTTTTGCCTCTTCAGGACGAATTGCCTGCTGTTTTCCCCACCTGTAAGTCGTTTTTTATAAAAGCATCTGCTAAATTATTAAATGTAAATGTATGTCACTAGGTAACATATTTGCATAAACCATAAACATAATTTGCATAAACGTTTCCTTTCCTATTCCTACTGAATAACGTTAGATATGGACAGACGAAATAAAAAAGACTTGGTCTTATGGAAGGGAGTGGTTTATAGGCCTTACGATCCGATCTGATTCAGACTTGTATTGGAATCATTGCAAAATTACTCTAATATTAAATGCCTATTTTGAGAAAATTACAATGTTTTGTGACCTTAGATGCATTTAAACCTGTTGTAGGTGACTTCAGCACAAAATTAGGATACTTAAAAAAAAAAAAAAACTAAAAGAGCTTTAAAACTAGAGAGCTTTATTTTAAATTTCATCTTAGTAAGACATTATTGGTATGTGACAGTTGATATCATATGCGTTTAATGTAAACAGAAATTTGTTCTGACTCTGACTAGTATTTCATATGTCAGACTTAAGTCAGACTTAAGTTTCCATAGATAGAAGGATGGAAACCAGTCAGTTATTGTCGGAACAATGAACCAAAAATACATCTTATGGGAAGTTCAACCGAAACCAATGGTCATAATTTACTCCCTCTCGTGATATTTCTGCCTACATCTCCTTTTTTGTGGCACAGATGAAAAGAAAATCATACAATGTTGAAACAGGAATTGAGTCAATAAATGATGGCTACATATTAATTCATAAAGGTGAACTGTTCATTTAAGTAAATACAGCAACGCATTCTTGAGGTATTCTTCAGCTTTTTCCAAGTTGCTGTTAAGTGGGTTTTCCACCGCTTTCATCTGTCATCTGCTCAAGCCTCACCCTTTACCATCAACACCTTCACCAGGAGCACCCACGGTTGCCAGTCAGCTCCTGAAACCCCCCAAAACACAGTACATAGATCCAGTCATGTTCGCAGCAGTAGCTTTGTAATGAAATGGCCACATGTGCATGTAGAGAGATCTGAATTCCTTATTTTAAATATTTTAAACCTCAGTCTACATTTCTTAATCAAGTTAAATATGGGGCACTTTCTCACTGCCAATGCAGAAAATCAAACTGTTGACATGGCATTGCATGTATATACATGGCTAACTTTTTGCAAAGTAGATGTAGTGTATTCTGGATGTATTGTGGGAAATGATTGAACAAATGAGCTATGTCCAGCCAGGGATGTGCTGCGCTCATAAAGCCAGGCAAAGGAAAACAGTTATTCTCTGCAGGGGAGTACACAGTAATATTTGTTTTGCCCACAGAAACGCACTCTCTCTTCAATCTTCATTTTCAGTGTGCTTCATTTGCATGAAAAGAGCATTAGCAGCTGCATAGTAAGATAAACGATCAACAAATAGTTAAAAGTGTGCAAAAAATCAAGTCATCCTAACAAATAAAAAACTGTTGAAATGATGCAATAGTGGTTAAAGACGTAATATTGCTTGAACAAGTCATTAAGAAAGAATGAAGAAAAATACTAATTGTGCCAAAAACAGTGATAATGAGCTTGTGTTTGGTGATGGAGACACAGACTCCAGTCAGATCACTCACTGACCCTCATACTGTGGTGACAGACTCATGCTGGCACAGTCCTTATTAGTGTTCCCCTCATAAGACACAGTTTCATTGTTTAGTACATTATTAAATGTGTGGTGCATCAGTGTATCTAATGTCATGATCAACTTTCCCGGATATCTGTGTGTTTTGCCTTGATTTTGGTTTGACTGTTTGTCTGCATGGCTCACCCAGTCTGCATTTATATGTTCAAAAGTACAATAAAATCAGTCATACTATGGAATGTTATTACAATAACCTTATATATATATATATATATATATATATATATATATAAGTATATATATTTTAAAATGTATTCTTGTTATGAAAAGGCAGAATTTTTAGCTTAGTATCAAAGTTGTTGCTTAATGTTTCAAAAGAACACCACTTGTTAGACATCTTTATGCATTATGCACGTCTTTTACTTTCACTTTTGATAAATGTAATGCACGATTTCTTAAGAAAGTAATGTAATGACCCCAAACTTTTAAATTGTGGTGTAATTGTTTTTTTTGTTGTGTTTGTTTGGTAGTATTGTTCTGGTCCCGAGTGTCACAGTGATGGTGGTTAGTAAGAGTCGGTGAAGTATCGGGTAGGGGTGGGCGATGGGATGATTTTTGTTCGTGGACGATAAATATTTCTCCGCAATCTGCTTTTTAAGGAATATCATAGCATTGTGCTATTTTATCATCTCCGTCTCAATATGCTGTACAACGAGACATACATACGTGCCTACATCTCAAGCGCGTGCACTGAAAGCTTGTCAAATAGCACCTAATTACTGAACTAAGATATTTATGTGATTGTGGTAAAACTGTGAAAAAACACAGCGTTAAACACAGCTGCTTGTGTCTAAAGTGAAAGAAAACAATCAAGAGATAAACGTGCCAGTATATTAGATGCTGCAGCTCTTAAAGGGACAGAACTAAACATGCCGCCGCTTGTTATTAAAGGCATAGTTCACTCAAAAATTGTAATTGTGTCATTATTTACTCACTTACATGCTGTCCCTATTCTTTCTTGTGCTAAACACAAAATGAGAGCTTTTGAGTAACCAAACAGTAGCTTGTCCTTATTGAATTTAATATGATGTTCAACAAAGAATCGTGATAAAATCGTGATACTTTTGAAAAAAATTGTAATATGATATTTCTGCCACATCGCCCACCCCTAATATCAGGACATTTTCAGGACTTCAACTTCAGACCAGAGAGAAAGAGAGAGGACTGGTATGCAGTGTACTAGTGGGGGTCACTGAGTCTCTTTCTCTCTTTTTAAGCTGGAGGATGAGCATCTGTCCTGTTTACTTTAAGAGCAGGTGCTACTTTTGGCTGGGCTATGATTCGGTGTGTGTACTCGAAGCAAACACGCGTGTGTTAAGTCACTGTCTTGGACCGTGCTCAAGTGCGATGCTGTTATGTAGCCCGACTAGTGTGAGGAAGTTCAATATGGTAATACGTATTTCCACTCCAGTGATACACCTTTAAGCAATTTGAGCATGTGTTTTAAAAAGTTAAAATAGGAAACTTTTGAATGGTACTGAATATTGATCTCTACATTAAAATAGCAAATAATTATTTTAAATATAATATTTTACAATATTTTTGTTTGTCTGTCTGATCAAATATTTACAGCTTTGGGGCGCAAAGACAAAAAACACCCACTAGCCCAAAACCATTGAATGGTGCTGTAGACTAGAATCATTGGAATCTGAAAGAGGGACAATTTCTTTGCTGTTATGCTCGTAAAGTCTTATGTGTTTGTGTTGCTGTCTGAGGACTGTTTGACAGACAGACTAAGCAGTTCTTTTTGACAAAGACATACTGGGTGGGTTTGTTGCCTTGACTTTCAGACCTTCATGAACTATAATGTACACACATACATACTAAAATTCTGCTGCTGAGAGGTTGTTATGATTGAATTTGCAGCCAATTTGCAGAATTATCTCTGGTTAATATGGATTAGAGTGGAATATCAGAAGGCCACCACAGATACGCGTAAACACTCATCAAGCTTGATCCTCATTGATTTATTGTAGGTAAGCCACCTGCTCATAAAGATCTCCAGCACAGCTTGAACTAAAGACCCTTTGCACTTTTATGACCTCTAAGGTGGGAGAGACTCAAAAGAGATTTATCAAAATGCTTCTGTCTGTCAGAGCCATGGCCTAACAATGAGTTTAAATGGTCGTATGTGTGAGGCAGATCTTCTTTTTCGAAACTCTTATGAGACTTGACTGGATTATGATTGTTTTTGTCGGTTTAAAAACATGTCATCTAATATTTAGCATGGCCAAAGTAAACTTTTTTTTCGCAATCTTTATTTAATCGAAAGTCTTCTGAATGTTCCGACTGTTCAAGAGCATGCCTTGACTGATTTACTGGACCCATTTAGAGAGGAGGGGAGACTTAATGAGACAAAGCTATAGGAGCAGCACTTTAAGAGTTTGGCCAGATGCATATGACATTGGAACAGTTACACACATGCACATGTGAATACTTCAGCTCCTGTATGCACTGATGTAATCTCTGCACACATTAATCTTAAACAGAATCCCCACACAAACACCTTTGCCTCACAGTCTTTGCTGTTCATAATCACATTCATAAGAAGTGTTAGCAACGTTATATAAAAGTAGAACCACAAACAAGCATGTAATCCTCATTTAGAGGTCAGTCTCTGCTGAGGTTCACTTTTGTATGTGTGATTTTTGGCCAATCTCTGCATGCTTATATAGCCTGCTTTCGGTGCCCAGCTGAAGAAACGAGGGATTGTTTCAAATTTTTATTTCATTTATTCATCTTACTCTTCCCCCGGCTGACAGATTTACATGGTGACTCTCTTAAACTCGGAGGCCAACTCCTCCAGAGTGTCGCAGGTGGGAGCTTTTCAGCAGGAAATGAGTCTGCTGAGCTGTCAGTCATATTTTGCTGGGCATTTAATGTAAACAGTGTAAGTTGGTGGTGGGTGTACGGTTGTCAGATTGCCGACTTGTTTATTGAGTATTAAAATCCCACATTACTAAAGGGTATCCTATGAGAGTGGAAAAACAGAAAGAGGTTTATAGACACTGAAAGGACTGAACAGCTGACAATGTGGATCTATGATTTGACATTTGAACTTTCAGTGAAATATGTACATAGACAGAGGGAGTCTTACTTGCCTAAGTGGTTTCCTGAATGTTTGACTTGGACAAATAGCCTTTGTAGGATTACAGCTCCATCATTTTCTTGCTGTTTCATGTACACTGGCTTCTTTCTTTTTCTTTATATAGGCTGTTCTTTGATGTATGACATGTGCAGTTGTAATAATAATCTATGTGAAACATATTCATATAGGCTCATTTAGTGCATTTGATTTTGAACAAAGCCAAAAGTGAAGTCAAGTGTTCAGATGTGGGATTTATCAAATCACTGACAATATAAAGTTTGGCTTATTAGGAAGACATTATTTTACCTACATTTTTGCCAAAAATGCACCTATATTGTACGATTCAGCTGTTTCCAGCTGAAACAACCACTAGTGCTGGTAAAACACCAATAATTTGGTGGCAAATAATTAATAAATACTAATTTTTAGGTGGTTACTTGAAAATTACTGTTGTGACCTCTAAAGAAAACACTTGCACCATAGTGCATGATTTATAAGATAATAAATTGAGATTTGCTTTGCATAACTTTGTTATGGCTTTTCTGGTGTAGTAAACCTGCTTGATAGCTCACCTGGTACAGCACTGCACTTGTGATATGGAATGCTCAGTTATAAGTCAGGTGAAGCAACAAGAATGATAAATGAGCTTTTAGAAGCAAAAGGGTTGTAGAAGCAAGCTTAAATGGCATTGCAAATAGGTTTTTATCAGACATTGCTTTTGTTAACACTCTCAGTTAAGTTTAACGTAGGTGATTTTCATAAGCAATAGAGCAGCATTCGTTAGTGCCACTGGGCATTTAATTTCTGAAATGGTGCGAAAAGTACAACAGCCAATTTTATAAAACATTGTCAGATTCACCGGTTTCAAGTTGAATGCACTTTTAGGGGAGATCACTGGACATTTCTGTTTGAAAGTGCTGTGAAACTGCAAGAGAGAAAGTAGTATCATTTTGCAAAAATGTTGCCACAAGCACTTTTTTCCCATTTGGATTTGGTCTGAGTTGGACAGCATGGAAGTGTAATGCAGATCCTACACGTATCAGCTAAAGTATGTGTGTCTTTCCCTTTTAAAAAAACAAAAAATCTCAGTTAAATTAATCTTTGTATAATACCTTTTTACTTATTGAACTAATTTTGTAATTTCCCATTTTGAGAAAGTGTTTAAATGTTACGGACCACAACTGCAAACATAAAGTAGACAATACGTTTGTTTTGGATCATTTATCCTCTTTTTCCACACTACAAAATTCCAAATTTAGCTTAATTACAACACCTAATGATTAATAAATCCCCAAAGTCATTAAAGATTTAATCTCCGAGTCAAATACAGAATTGTTTCAAATAAAAACAGCTACACCACAATTTCTCCGTATTGGAAATTATTTCCTGTTATTGCACTCTTCTCTTGACAATTAAATGGCAAAACTGTCCACATCCACATCAATCCTAGCCATTACTGATCATAAGTCGAATTTGGAAAATATGACGAAATATGTATCACAGTGACTCATTGACGATGTTTGAAACAGAAGAAGCAGTGTTGTGATTTTGTACAGCTCTCTTTGGAATGTCTTTTGGAACCCAGCTCAAGTGCTCCTGTTACTCCTGCCGTTGCTGTGTAGAGTTCGGAGAGGACAGTCACATATTTTGGCAGTGGTCTGTCAGTGAGGATCTTTTGGGTTGAGGGCGATATTCTAGGTGTGGTATTTCACATCTGCACAGACTCCTTCTCTGAGAAGAGCATCTTGCAAATCTGTAAAAACACATTTCAAACTGGTTAATGATGATAATGCATCAGATTTTAAAGTAGCCAGATCGCCACAGTGTTTTGAACTAAGAAACATGTGCCGTTTTCCCAACTCTTTTCCTTGGAAAAGGTTGATGAGGGCACAGCTGGCATCTGCGCAAAAGAGTGGGTGGCTCAGTCAGTGGTACTATGGGTGGGGCCCATTTACCAGTGCCATTAGCACAGCAATTGAAGAGCATTCCTGAAAACTTGCTTGTTTGAAGTGGAAATTCATTCCTTGCATCCTTTTTCATTCCTGGCGCCCAGGAACCTAAGATCCTTTTTGTGTTGTCTGTCATGTGTTTCTTGTCAGCAAGTAATTTTCTATTTTTCTTTGAGGGGCATTTAGGGGCCAGATTTTACAGTTTAGACTGAGCTGTTGATCTCCACAGTGATGCAATCCTGAATCTCTTCTACCACAAGATGGAGAACATTCCATAAGTTATGTCATGCTCAGATCTTTTCAGCTTCATCCTGAGAACATAATCCACAAACTGCCTTCCAACAAGTGTTTCCATTTGAGCTCATCTTTCTTTGGTAATTCTATTTAAGGGAGCCAGAAAAAAGGTGTTTTATGATGGCCATCTTCAGTTAGGTCTAATTGCTTAGTAAAACAGATATGAACATGAAGTGCTCTGGCAAATCACTATATCTTGTTATATCTGCCCTGCTTTACAGTTTGTAAGTCAGCTCTGTTTTCCTAATTTACTGTTTGTGAAAGAACAGAAGTTCCAGCTCTAAAATAGTAACATTAAATATATGCTGGGCAGATAGGGCAGCCATGCCGGACTGTTTGTGTGTAACCACTCTGAGCTTCTTGAGCAATGTGTACGTGTATGTGTCCATGTCGTGTGTGCCCGCCACTGAGCTTTCATGTTTTATAGGCCTACTGTAGATACTGTATGTAAAAGGACAGTTGTTGTCCATTTTTCAGTTTTTCCACAGTGCCAGCTTACTGTATGTATGTTCATCTTTTGATTGATTATTCTGAGCTATTAATGAATCACTGCTGGATAATTTCATTTCATTTCTTAGAAAATAATAAGCCTTGTTGTTGGAGTGCATCAGCTGTCAACCTTGGCATCTGTCATTACTTTAACAACATGTCTATGAAAGTCCTTGGGTTTCGTCAGTGGCTATTTCCAGCTGCTTGCAAAGGACGGCACAGTTAACATTGTTAATATACCGGGATCATATGGACATCTAGCACAGTAGGGGATGGCATGCTTAAAACCACCACTGTTCCACCCCCGTGCTTTACTCTGGGCACACACGTCATCCGAGTTACTCTCCTGGATGTGGACATGTGAAGGTGGTCTTATCAGAGAACAATTCATGTTTCACATAGTTCAGGATTTGTGTGGCTGGCACCACTGAAAACAACCAAAAGTTTGGTAACCGCCTGACCATAAATAATGTAGCTGTGTAGCTCTTTATGAACAATTTTGGTGGGAACTGGAGAGTCTAGGTGCACATTTAATTCTGCAGTGAGTTGGGCAGCTGTGGTTTTATGTTTTTTTGGATGTAGTCTGGGTTAGTACCCGGACATCCCTTTCAGACAGCTTCCTCTTGCGTCAACAGTTACTCTTCTTGGATGTGGTTCATATTTGTGGTGGCATGCCAACATTACTCTGGCTAAGACTTGCTGTCCTGGTCACAGATGTGCCAGCAAGAACACAAACACCAATTTTTTTTTTTCAAGAACCCTGATATGTCTCCCATTAAGATTATAACTCGGCACTGATAGTCCAGTGGTTAGTGTGCCGACACATAGCACAACTCACGGCGACCCGAGTTCGATTCCCATCTCAAGGTCCTTTGCCGATCCTACCCCCCTCACTTCACCCAATGCTTTCCTGTCTGATCTCAACTGTTATGTCAAATAAAAACAAATACCCCATAGATAAACAACAATAAAAAAGATGTTTAATGTACAAAATTGCTATTACTCAACCTTCAACCTTCAGTTTTGTGGTTTGTCTGAATGTCAGAAATGTTGATTTGCTTTAAAAGCAGATATGCAATAAACATTTCTGCTATTTAAAATGGATGATCATAAATAAACGTTAATTCTTTTAATTCTTCCAAGATGACTTGGGGATGCACATTGCTGTATATTTTTGCACATTACTTTGATATTGAGCAACAACATGGAACATTTACCACAGAAAAAACATATTATTAAAAAATATAAAAATATCTTGCATCTTATCAAGAATAATCTTGCTTGCTTCACACATTTACAGCATGCGTGACTTTTTTATGTGCTAGTAGTGAGTAAGTGTCGGTGTAAATTCAGTTTGAATGTCTTTTATCTTTGAATACTTTGTGTTCCTCATTTGATGAATCTGAAGTCACTGCATTCCTGCTGCTCATCTCATATTTTCACTGCACTTAGGATATGGAGTAGAACTATTTAGTTTGTAGTCCTAGAACTATTCGATAAGGAATTTCATTAGGAATTATAAAAATATTTCTTCTCTGTGGTTAACTTTACTTAAAGGGACTTGCCTTTGTTCTGCAAAACAGTATACGAGTATATATACTGTATAGTCATACCTCAAACATGAATGTCAAAGCCACTGTGTTGTGTTAAAAATGTAAGTTGCTATCAAGTTACGTGATGGCTGCAGTGGTTGCCTTATTCGTCAAGCCCATAAACTTACATACTTGTGGTAGGACTCCACTTATTTTTAACCACAAGACTATATTTTAATTATAAATCTAAATATGTTTTTCTGAAAACCTGTTTATAGAAGGACTAAATTAATGTCCTAACAAAGTGACGTTGTGAGACATTTTACTGAAGAGCTCTACGCTGAAAAAAATTGCAGTTTTTAGGCAGTTGTGGTTGCCATGATAATTAAAAAAAATAAATAAATAAATATAGAAAAACTGTAAACATTTAACAAAAACTAATAATAATTAAAAAAAAATTATACTTTCAGATGTGGAGTGCCACACAGGGAATTGTACAGTTTTTGATGATACATTTGTTCTATTTACTTCCAAAAACTGTACAATTAACAGCATTTTACAGTAAAATTACATGAAAATTCTGGTTAGATGTTTTACAGTTTTCCCTTGTATATAGTACAGTAACTGTTAACTATAGAACAGGTACTGTTAACTTATTAACAGGTTTTTACAGTAAAATTACAGTACACTTATTGTTTACATTTGTATTACAGTAATTTAATCTCATAGCAGTTACATTAAGCTTTAAAAAACACTTTAACCTAAATTGAACATTCTGTAATAACAGTACATGCATCTGTATGATTTAGTTTGATTCTGTATGAACAATAATAATTTTCTGTACGTTTAAACTTCAGAAGACTTTGAACACAGCATATAACAGAAGTGGTACTGATCACGTTTATGACACCTTTTGGTGGAGCTTATCAACTTGCTTTTCAGTTTTAACGTATAGCAGCTAGAAACTTCATCATGTTTGATCTGTTGTGAGGCTGTGTGTACTGTATATGTATGATCATTAGATTAGCCATATTTCTGCTATAAACTATTGTAATTTTAGCATGTTTGTATATGCATAATCAGTTAACAGGGCATGTATCAGAAAGTGTTTGTAGTGTATAGAATTTTGTGTTTGAGGGGGGAAAAGAAAGAAACATTACTCTTAGACTCATGGCATACAAGAACACGGATGTCATAAATGAATAAAGGAATTAGGCAGATCAGACAGTATTAACATGGAAAAGAATGAAATGCCTAGCGGTTAGGGTGACAGATATTTCCAGACATAAGGAAATCGTGCCATGATGAGAACATTTTTGTTTCTTTGGTGTTTATATATTCTCCTCCAAACATGTGTCTGCTTTTTCCACTGTTTTCTTCTGCTCGATCCAAGTTGTACCCTTTACTTTCTCTCTCTGCGTCTTTCTCCACCTTTCATATGATTTTTAATGGCCCGTGTTGATGCTCTGGCGGTGTGCCTTTTGGGTTTTGGTTCAGCGTTGTGCTACATTTTAAATGTAAAAGTTATTGTCTATCACCAAACGTATATGAGCTGTGATTTCAACATAGTTACGCTCCTCCCTCCATAAACAGTTTTGACAACTTATCCATAAACACTCTTTTACAGGCCTTTATAACTTCACAATTAGGCATTGCTCTGTCCTCCCTAACACAGCGGTTAGAGAAAAAAGAGCTGTCCCAGATCCCAAACCACCCATGGCCAATCTCATCTCCAGGACCGCAGGGCTTATTAGGGCTTTTGCTTGCTTTTTTTTTATTTGGGCTGTAAAAATGCCAAGTAAGATAAGCCCTTGTTTATGACTCCATATCCGACGCTGCCTAGTCAAGTAGCAAAGAATGTGGGCTGGACTTCACTGTCTTTGACTTTTCAAATATAGCTTTTATTTATTGTGTTTTCTTCATGCTTGTTTGTTTAAACAGCAGCTTTAGTTTCATCTTGACTTTTAATGTTATATTACTTGTGTCCCTACGGAGAAATTGTGGTGGGTATTGTTAGTTTGTGTGCTTTGTTTCATTTTGCAGCACTTTAGTTTAATGCTTATTATTGGTATATTTCCTACTTAATTTTAAATAATCTTTTGTCATTGCAAATGGCATTGTTATTTTTGGAATCATGTACATCGGTGTCATCTATTAAAAAGTAGTGCAGGTAGTACAACAATTGTTGAATTGGATCCCAAAATTAACTGGGAATTTGTGGTTACTTTGTAAAATATTCTTTAGCTTGCATTGATTTAGTTGTTTTCTTATTAAGTTGGTTATCGGTTTTAAGTGTGGTGGCCAAACCTCAGACAAATGTATGATTTGAAGGGAAAGGAAATTGGACCAAATCATGGTTTTTAAGTTTGAACTTTTCTTTCATCGTTGACTACATCCATAAGTTCTGGTAACGTTCCAGAGGTATGTTGAGTTAAATGCTAAATGAAAGTTAAACACATTTGACAGTCTGCCAGTATACTCCGGGGCCTATATAAACCTGCTCATTAAATTGTAATTATGCTTTCAGGGCTAGTACAGTCCTGTTGTATACAGCGACTGGACTTGAACATCCTCTGCGCTTGGGTCCAAAATGAACTTGGAATCAGGAAAAAAAGTAGCTTTTTGTTCCAAGAAAAAGAGATCTTGGACAGAGGATGAACTTCAGCCCAGAAAGGTACAGGAGGCAGGGAGTGGAGAGGCTGTGATCCAATTCCTTCTGACCCTGAGGTCTCAGATCTCTGGAGGGATTCTCACCACTGTTGGTCTCTTCATCTTGCACTGATCCGACCTGGTTCATGGGAAGTTTGAACTTTTAAACAGGTCTTTTAAGATACTTGAACTCTTGTTAAGGTAAATAAATAAAACAGGAATGCAACACTAGAAATACAATAAGAAAAATAAAAGAATCCAGCAGTTCAAATGCAGGGTTTCTAGAAAGAGCCTTGCTAGAATTCCGCTGATTTACAGAGGAAGTGGTTTTCCTGACTTACTGATATATGCTGACAAATCTGAAAGTGTTGTCTGTTGATCATTAAACCATCATCAAAGTTTGTGAGAAGATGTGGGTACTTCCTGTTATGACCTGCCGTTACTCTTTCAATGAAACAATGAACAAGTCCTACAGTAGTAGCAGTTAGAATGCTTTTCCTTTGTTTTTTCCAAGTCTGAGAATGAGATAATGCCAGATTCACTTTACTTGGGATTGCGGAAGGTACTTGGGAATTGTTTCCTTTTGCGTCTAAGAGCAAATAGACACTACCCAAATGTATACAGTAAATGCATAGACATTACTATGTATGGTTACATTTTGTGTTTCAGCTTAATGTTAGGCAAAATCATAAAATCCATTAATCCAAAGTACATTAATAAATATATATACAGAAATATAATTATATATTCTAATCTGAAAAATCTTTAATAATTGTCTTTGCTGAATCTGAAGGCTGCAAAGGACTATGGAAGAGTCTTTATTTTTGAGTGTCTGTAGGAAGCATCAGTCTAGCCAAGAAAAGTAAAGAGTCCAGTTTACTGAAGACAATAGACGCTTTCATATAACTGCAAGGTAGAGCCTCGAGGCTCAAGTTCAATAATTTTGAGGTATTTTTGGTTGAACCTTTCTTGTTTTTCAGGTTGACATTTGCCGGCCTGCATTTTGGACCCAGCTTTGTTGTTGTTTGTGCTGTCTATACAGAGGAATGTAGTATTTTTTTTAAACAATACTCTGGAGAAATGACTGGCCTGTCACTTTTCAGTCGCGACTTATGTATAATTATCGTTAGACATGCAAAGGAGAGATGAAATTGAAGGCAGAGAAATTGAAAATGATGAGGTAAATCAAGGAAGAATAGGTGAAATGAAAAAAAGGGAAAAATAAATGTAATGTATGAAGGCACTATTTCACAGTCGCCGATCAGGATAAAGGTTTTGTTCAGCTCGTTAACTTGATGATATCAGTTCTCTAGTTAACAGCTTACAGGAGGGAAAGATCACTGAAATGACAACTTAAAATTCTGTCCAATTTACACAAAAAAAGTATATATGAGTTTTTAAAGACTAGTATATGAAACATGACCACTTTTATGTTGAACCTTTGGAGCCTAACAGTTGTGGTCACTCTGTACTGTAATTTTATGACAAAGACCTACATTAAGATTCCTCAAAATATCTAATTTTATACTTGCAGCCATGCAGATTTAGCAGAACCTGAAGGTGAATAAATTATGACAGATGGTTAAATTATAGGTAAACTGTCCATGTAAGTGTTGACAAAAATAACTTAAAGCATTTCAGGAAACACTAGCTTATATTTCACCAAATTTAAACTGTATATGTGACCTTAGACCATAAGTAGGTATATTTGTACCAATAGCCAACAATACATTGTATGGGTCAAAATGATTGATTTTATGCCCAAAAATTATTAGGATATCTGTCATCTTGTCTCTCCATAGTATTCCATGTTATAAAAGGGTAAAAAATGTGACTTTTTCAATATAAGTAAATATAAAAATGTGTTGAGGGTTAAGCTGTGCTGTTGTCGGCTGTCGCAGTAATGGCGATAGGCTAAGGAATTCCTTCAAATACTTATTTTGTGTATAAGAAAACCTATAATGTCTGGTGCTGTATCCATGGCTTGTAGCACTTAAAGGAATAGTTCACCCAAAAATGAAACTTCTGTCATCATTTACTCAAAACATTTGCAACGAGGCTAGTTTGGTCACCATTGACTTTCATAGAAGGAAACAAAATGCTATGGAAGTTAATGGTGACTCAAAATATCTTCCTTTGTGTTTGGCAGAACAAAGAAATTCATACAGTTTTGGAACTACCCAGTGGTTAGTAAATGATGACAGACTTCAATTTTGGGTGAACTATTCCTTTGGCTTAAAATACTTAAAGCAGGTGCTCTTATCATTCTGTAGGCACTTGTGCGCTCATCTGTTTTCAATGCGACTAGCCTTTCATCGCTTCATGTCATCTTCCCATTCATTAAACTATGTTCGTTACTTGACAAAAAATGACAACATTTGAAAGGTCCTAAGACAAAGCGATTATAAGGTCTCGTCTGTTGGTGTGTCATCAGTTTCCTCTTTACTCTGTGATGTGTCTATCACTACGCGAGAACATGGTGTGGAGTTTGAGAGCTGCAATGTTTGTTGGGGATAGTCAATGGTCAATTGTATGACATTTAACTCAGGTAATGTTAATGGTAAGATCTATGTCTTGGTACCCAAAATTACAGATTATTATCAGTCAGAGCTAGAAATTCTTCATATTTAGAGGTAATCATAATATTAAGAGTACATTACTTTCTGTGCTTGTTTTTGCATGCTATAGGGAGGATCAAGTCTTATTTAGAGGGGTAATCCTTCCCTCAAGATCACATATTGGTTATAGAGAGAGAGTGAGAGAGCATGTATTTTTAAAAGACTGGTTGGGTGGAGTTCTGTGGCCTCTTGCCCTTCACCGTAACACCACTCCACTATTTATACCCAACACCACCCAGCCCAAATAAGGGGGTTTGGATACATAGCATCTAAATGTTAGTGTAAATTCTTTGGTCTATCTGAATTGAACAGTTGTGTATTTGTGAGAATGCATGTGTGAGAGTGTGTCACAGTTTGTGCTTCTCTGTTGCTTAGCGTGTGTTTTTTTTCACAAACCATTCCTGACATTCCTGGCAGCGAAGTACAGTCTTTTCAGTGTGTCATCCTCCAGCACAAGTGTTTCAGAGGGAGAATGTGTCTGGTGAAATTGGAGACCTTTTCAGCATAGGCACTAAACACTAATTCTGATAAGAAATGTAAATATCTTTCCATCTCAAATGGCTCTAATAAAAGGTGAGATATTCAGTGCAGACGTCTTTCCAGTGCAGCTGTGCTGTGACCTCTGATCCATAGCCACAGCATAGCTTCCTTGCAACATGTGAAGGTTTGCGTTAGGCCACTTTGAAACTGACCAAACACTGTAAGACCCAGATGTTGTGTATGAAACATCTGACATCTCTTTGCTAAAACATAATATAGAAAACAGATGACCTACACTGACCGGAAACTCCCGTTTAAGTGGTCATATCTCCTCGGCCAGACCGCTGCAGCTCCAGGGGGACAGCCAGTCGGCATGAGAGGAAGACTTGGTCTGTAGCCCAGACGTTTCTCTTGAGCCTTTAAACCACCTCAAATGTGCAGACATGAATGCACACTGAATACTGCGCCATCCTGGGGCCAGGTAAACACCTTCAGCTTCTCAGTCTGACTGTACTTAGACACACAACACACACACTTGCTGAGCCAAGCAGAATCCTGTATTACAGACGGAAATGGATTGAAAGGATATTTATGACATTGCAGACGTATTTATGTGAATAAATAGTGTATTTTACACTAGATCTTCCATTTCCTGCTTCTCACTTGTTTATTTTTCTTAGTAATAAAGTATAGTCAGCAACGATGACTTGTTTGCTGGATTTTAGTGAGAAAAACAGCATCTTATGTATTATACTCATCACAGGAATTCACTAGATTGAAAAAGCCCTGTTTCCATTATACCATATTCTGTGGAAACAAAGAAATGATTATTAGAAGTTGTGATAGATGCCAACACGTTTCATCTTCCGTCTGCTCATGCACCAGAACCACCTTATTTATCACTGTAATGTGACAAGACCCATTTCCTTGATCCATGCTCCGACACTCGCTGCTTCATTCTCGCAGGTTATTTCTGTCTTTCTGCTGCTCTTTCCTTCTCCTTCAAGTGAAAACCCATATATTATTATTATATATATTCTGTGTGTGTGTGTGTGTGTATATATATATATATATATATATATATATATAATTATTATTATTATTATTAAGCCAGATTATTATGACCACCTGACATTTGTAGGCAAATTAGCTATAATTTCATGCTGAAGTTGCTAGAGGGCCATACCATTATAAATTGGAAAGGCCGAAGGCCTGTTCTAACACCTTTGCTGTCTGCATGGGTGGTCATAATAATCTGGCCACTCAGTGTATAATCAAGGTCCAGAATGGGATTTAAGGCTCAGAATGGGATTTCGAAGTGTGTTTTGCAAATCATTTTATTCAAAACGGGACTTCACATCACGTTTCGCAATTTTATTTCTGTGTATGTGTTCAAAATCTTGTATTTGGTGACAAGCACTTGAATTTTGAATTGGGTGATTTACTGACCTTCATGCTGAATCACAGGCACTGTGTGATTTGAGAACTGCAAAATTTAAATTTTCGGGTCATCAATTCCTTTAAACTGCCTTAAAGGAAGTTGAAGTTTGCATTTCCCAGCTTTAGTTCTAATAATAACCACAGACTGATGCTGTGTTCATACTTCAGTCCTACAGCATTAGTGTCCTTAAACTTGACAGAATTCCACTTATATTAATGATGAAATTAAATGTAATTTGGTGAACTGAGATTTTAAACTGTGGGACGTTTTTGTGTCTGTAGTGTCTTAAACTTACTAGAAATAACATGTAGCATGGCATTGTATGATGTTATAGTTAAGAAGCTAAAAGTTGTGGCATAATAAATGTCATTGTATTATAAAACTCTGTTTGTAGCAAACCAGTGGTGTAGTCTCTTAATTTCTTCTCCTTATTGCCTCTAATTAACCGTTTCCTCATTTTACTCTTTGGCATACCTAGGAACAACTTTCCTCAAGCACAGTATATGTGCCTTTTAGTCTTTTTTTTTTTTTTTTTGGGTGCTCTATTTAGGGATTGACTGTTTATCCTAGAGAGAGATGTCAGTTATTGCCACATAAAAACAGCCCTGTAGCTCATCTGGAACATCTGGAGCTGAGTGGAGTATATGTAATTTTCAATGAAGGACATTCTTGAAGAATCTTTTTTGAATGTGCCTAGGCTATATAATAGGCTATATTTCCAGTATAATACAGAGACAAAATAAAAGGTACAATTGTTTGTTGGTGTCTTATTTATACAGTATGGTTTTACTATATAACAAGATAATGCATAATTTCAGATTGTCAAAGTTATTGTAAGAAGCAGAAGAAGAAGAAGCACTCAAATGGTTTGAGGAAGTTTTAACACTGGATATCTCTTAAAATGATGTAATTCTCCATAGAAACTCGAGAGGAAGTTGTATTTTTTTATGTAATAGATTCCTGGAGCATAGCCATCATCGAAGATGTGTCATCAGTTTCCTAGCTTAGCCATTTCCAAATGTTAACTTTGGTTTCTGTATCAGGCTCATAAAAGCGACTTATAATATAGATTTTATAGAATAAATAAGAAACATCAGTTACTGTTTATACTCTTACAGATGAGTGTTTGGCCAAGAAGCAGTGATGGCAAAACGTTTAGCAGTAAGTGCATCCAATTTTTACATTTCCTGCTCTCATCCACACATTTAAGATGGATTCGGTTTGTTTAGGTTAGAGCTCATATTCTCAGTTTAGGGGATCATCTTTATCATGTAATTCTAATATATGTATAGTATGTGATGGTCAAGCTGCCCTGCACTATGGAAAATGTAATAAGTTGTAGCCCGCATTGACTTCACTCATTCTAAGATATTTGCTATTAAAAAGTGAGCAAGAAAACATACACATGTGCTGCACATGTGCAGCCTATGTTATTTAGTGCTGGAGAGAGGGGTGTGTGTGGCTGTATGAAAAGGAAAATGTGTGTCTATATGAGAGGGAGACAGTGATAGCGAGACCGGGTAACTTCCTCGCATTGCTTTCCTGTTTACCCCTGTTGGCTTCTATCTGCGGCTTTCAATCAGACCCGCTGTCTGTGTTTTAAGCCACTCTTCAGTGCAGTGACACTAGGTTTGGTTATGTACAAGTGCATTTTCTGAAGTGCAACTCGTAGGTTTGTTAAATGTTATTGACATACTGGAGAGGTTTAAACACAAGTCAAAGCCAAGCCATATTGCACCATGTAATTATGCGTAAACTTTAGTTTTATGATGTTTATATATTGTACACACATTAACCAGTATGTTTCACTAAAGGGTGCGTACGTTTATGCTTCTGCTAGGATAGCATTATTTTTTAAATGATCCTTTGACTAATAAATAAGCTTATAATTTAGATGAATTAATTTAGCAAAAAAAATATTCTAATTGTAACGGGGAAAAAATGGTTACATCTTATGTTGTTAAATTATTGTTTATTGCATTATTTTAGGGTTATGTGGTGTTACTATGCTGGTGTTACTATGTGTTTGTGGCATGCGTGACATTATGCGCACTTTCTGTATTCGTTTTTTTTTCACGTGACGAGCTGTGATTGATGTGGCTGTTTTTTGGTGGTTTTGAGTGTATCATAAAGGTACAAAACAGGTTTTAGTTCTTCAGTAGGTTAGTATTTCAGCGCTATGCATCAGAAATATTCAGTATAAATTTAATATATCTAAAAACCTACATCATTGCTACCGTGTTTTACAATTTATTCTGCAGACATTGTAATGCAAACAAGCTCTCCAGAAGCAGTGAACAAATACTAAACTGCCATTTTATGGGCTGAACATGGTAATTATAAACATAAATTGCTTTTTCAGAAGTATTTTTAAAAAATGTCAAAGAAATCAGAGACCCTGTGTAACATCACAGCACATCCTGTGCACAGTAACAACCGAGGACAACCGTAATTCAAAATAGAGGCAACAATTCATACATGCTAAATATATGTATCCCATGGTACACCTCACATCCTCTGAACCACAACTGGCCACATTGTAAAAGGATTTGAATCATTTACAGTCTCTCCACAGGCCATTACAGCTACAGGGTAGAACGTTCCCCATCTGATAATAAATCTATAGTAGCAAAACCAATGTTTAACACTATTTCGATCTGCTCCATAGAAAACAAACACAAAAGTTTCCACATAAATTGATCCAGATGTGTCAGATGTAACAATAGCTCTCTATAATAAGTATTGCAACCATTTAACATCTCATAATTATGCAGTATACTAATAACAACAGGAAAGAAAATTCATGTTTCAGAGCTCAGAGTTAAAGCACTTACTAAGGGGATTTTGGGCTGCATGTGACTGAGATTCAGATCACCACCACATGTGTCCTGGCTTCATGAGCAAAGACTCATTCATCATGACAATGTAGCAGAGCTGCTGTGTCCCTCTTTCTCTCCATCCTCAGAACCTTGTCAGCTAGACTTGGAAATGCATCATGCGTTGAGTAACAGGAAATTGAGATTGAAGCTATTTCTGCTGTCTTATGAATCCCAGTACCATTGCATTCTCCAAGCAATCAGAGGTTATTAAAGCGGTCCAAACTTAATGCCGGGTTCAGTGCTAGGCTGAAAATATGCAATACGCAAAGTATAAACAGCTACCCAAGTTGACCTGCAGGATCACATCACAGTTTCTAGTGCTGACAGGTTTGCTTGATGTATGATTGGCCTCTTTGTGTTTTTGTCGGTACTCCAGTGAGTTTTATAATGTGCTGACGGCTCTGTTTGACAAGCACAGATTCCAGCACATGTATGGCCAATTTCATATGGATCTGCCATGCCTCCCAAAACTGTGGGAAACTATGAAGGGTAAACTGGGGATGTGCACCTGAACATGAATGGATGCATTTCTTAGGAGATGTTTATAGAAAATATGTTTTTTGCACCTTAGCTTTATATTAGATGACTAGTTCAATGCTGTGACCAAATATTACTTAGTGTGTGGCAGTACATTGTAAGCTGTGGGTACATTGGGTATAGGGAGATGTATTTAAAAACAGATTTAAAGGCATAAATACCACACCCTCCCTTTTACTGAAATATAAATACCTCAGTGTTAAGAACCCAACTGGGTTTCTGCATCTTGTTGCTTACGAAAGTAAAGACCCTCCAGCTTCTTCTGCCATCATATGTTATGTTTTCGCCTTGCTACTGATGCTCTCTTAACCTTATGGTTTATGGATGTCACAACAAGCTTTTGTACTTGTGTACCACTGTACAATACACTGAAGGCCGGAGCAGCCCTGGTAAAAGTGAGCCCTTGGGGATGGATCTGTTTCATTCACAGTTAAGGAAACTTACAACTGTTGGCACTCTGTATGCTCCAGTGCTTACTCAAATCCCATGGTCATTTCCTTTGGGTTTTACTTTGTAAGCCATGTGCGTAAGTGCACTAGCATGTGTTGTCGGCCATTTGTGTTAATGTCATTGAGAGTCTTGTCAGAGTGTATTAAGCTTTCATATACACTCCGGGTTTTGGTAGTAACCTTGAGTTGCACCTGTGCTCATAGAATACAGTTGTTCTTGATTTATTTATTTATTTTTTGTGCATTATTATGCATTAGAGGTCAAAGGTCACATTTGAGTAATTTTTAACAGGTTCTTACTGGTTTATTCCAGGTGCAGATGCATTTGACTGACCCCAGAAAAGAGTTCTGTGTGGGCGCCAATGATGAGAAAAGCATATGACAATGTTTGGAGTCGACGACTTGCTACAAATGTTGCTATTTTGCAAAGTCATAAAAACAAAAAATGTCTGCTTTAGAGGAAATCTGCTGAAAAAATGGGAATGGGCTCTCCCTTTGGATAGTTTATTTAGCATAGTTCCTGTCGTTAGGAGCAGACGAAAGGGTTTTAAGCTACAATTCAATGCTGAATTCATAGGGGTCCACCACAGTTTTTCTTTTGAATGGCACCTTTGGGAATGACTGTGAAGAGGATGTCCGATTTAAAACTTGAGCAAAAGCGTAGGTTTGTCATAATACAACATTTTGTAAAAGTTTATGTTTGCCATTTTATTTCATGCATATACCATTTCTTTATAGTAAAGTGTGGAGTTTGAATAGATAAGATCATGATTCAGTTTGCCTGGTAATGCATGAATTGATGATTACGCACATCTTAAACTTAAAGTCCCTGATTAGCTGTCTAGCTGTAAATGGGTTCATGTGGCTTCATTTGTAGGCAAGCGTGGGAAAGAGCAAAGGTCAGTTCATGTGACCACAGCGCTGCACGTATCCTGTAAGGCAAGGCTAGGGCCAGAGCAGGTGAGCATACGGCATAGCATAGCCAGTGCACAGGAAATAACGTGCATGAAAACCAGATGCTCCTGACTTGTTTTTGACCCCTACCTACTTCTCTGTTACCCTCAATGGATGAATTTTTAATGAACCATCTGAGAAATGTAACTTTATACTGAGCAATTTCTTTCTGGTTGTACTTATGGCTTTTGTTAATATGTTTGGGTTTTGTGTTTTCCTTAAAAGCAAACAGAGTCAATTTAATATCATGAGCTTGATTAAGATCTTATTCTTTGTTATACAGCATTTCCTTTTGAACTAGTTCTGATTCTGATTAGTGGTGGTTTAGATCTAGAAAACGTTAGTAACTTTTTTTTTTTTTTTTTTAACTCTATGCAGTTATTTCACATGTATAATCATGACCATGGGTTACAAAAAAGACACATGCATATAATAAATGTTTATTTTAATTGCAACAGTCACTATTTTCATATATTACACACACACACACACACACACAT
>JAUYWG010000021.1:771527-782436 GCA_034779775.1 Enteromius afrohamiltoni | reverse complement strand
TATATATATACACACACACACACACACACACATATATATATATAAAAAAAGAAACATAGTATATATATATTTTTAAAATATTTGCATCTATATTTAAATTTATATAAATTATAATATATTAGATATCTAAAAAAAAATTCAAACAGACGTGCATGTGTGTATTTATATATACATTAATATACGGCACACACATTTTTTGTAAGCAAAAGCTTTTATTTTGGATGCAACTAATCCCGATTAATCGTTTGACTGCACTAAACCGCTGCGCTTTTCTTTAAGAAAACTGATCATTGGGTATATTTATTTGCACTGATACGAAAAGCCTGTTTAATACCAATAAATCACTACTTTCATTTTATGACAAATTTTATGAAAAAATAAAAATAAACAAATTGTCTAAATTTAAAAAAAATATTTATAAATTATTAATAAATTAACACTAATAAAAACTAAAATTATAATGACAAAAACATTCAAATGAGGTTGAAAATGAGATTTAAATTGGTAAAATAAGTAAACGAAATTAAAAAAAGAGATGAAATTAAAAATAAAGTATTAGCCAATAACATGGTAGCAAAGAATTAACGCATTTGTTGCTCACCTTCTTCGTCCTCATCTTCGTCACTAGACTCGCTGACATGCACGCTGACCGATGCGTTAGTAGAGTCAGTCCATTCAAAGAAGACGCCAAAGCCAATGTCATAATAGTCAGTGGCAAACTCCCAGAAGAGATAGGAGCCCTCCTCGTGGGTGGGAACCCGGACGGTCACCACTTCCCCCCGGCCCACCGTGATCACAGAGTCCACATCCTGACGGATCTTCTCTTTAAAGTCTTTTATCTGTGGCCGGGTCCACATGGAGGGGGCTGCTATCACAGGGGGAGAGTCTGAGAACCAGGATTGTGGCATATTAGAGAATGTGTCTTCTTTTTTTTATTAAACTCAATTTGATTTCAGTACATAACCTTTAATACAGATCTTGCTTTCATTTATAGATTAATATGGATATATATTATATATCAGCTAGGGTAGCCTTTTGTCAATGGGATTCTGAGTCAAAATTTTGTCTGTTTGATTTTAAGTTGACATTACCAGCAGTTAACGAAGTGGAAGAAATACACAGACTCACCTGTGGGTCCATTCTCAGTAACCTCGTCTGCAGGCTCGAGGTCCGGCTCTCGTTCTAAGCTGTCAGTAGTGGATTCTGCCTGGCCGTTCAGAGTGGGAGCTTCCTCTCCAGTAGAATGCACTGACACCTCACTGGCCTCTAATGTAGACAGCACTATAGCGTCCTCCTGCTGTTTCTGCAAGGCAGCCTGTAAAGAACAGTGAAAACTTCGGCATCACACAACTTTTGAATAAAAAAAAAAAAAAAAGGGTCCAGAATTATGCTAAAATACATTATAGAAAAAACAAACAAAATTCCTTTTAAGTGATCAATTAACTCCATTTGTCAAGCTTATAAGCTCAGATGGAAATCTACAAGCTGGACCAAGATTGTGAATTAAATGAACACTGCAGCACCCAGGAAAATGTACACAGAAATACAAAAAATTAATTGCATCAGTGGGTCAAAGTCTATTACGTGACAACAAAAGCAGTTTCTCTTTCAGTGACAGGTGTGTAAAACACATTCAATCGTCTACTCGGTTACTGCACACCTGCAAACCAAATCCTACCACTGCGGTTTTGTTCTTTATACCAATCATTATTAACTGATGGGCTGCGTGCAGGCCTGTTCAAAATCTGAATAATAAAACGTGACAGTTACATAATAGTGCACAGCGATATGAACGAGCTTATCAGTTTTGAAAACAGACTGAATGAAGCTGAGCAAACATACACTTCACCATGAAAAAAGACTGGGGTCAGTAAGAAAGGTTTTTGTGTTTCCCAAGGATGCATTTATTTGAACAAAAATACAGTAAAAACAGTAAAATCGTGAAATCTCATTTTATATTTCTTTACTTTTACATTTAATATTTTAAAATGAAATTTTTTAATGTCACATGATCCTTCAAAAAGCATTAAAATATTTGCTGCTCATGAAACATTTCTTATTAATATCAATGTTGAAAATAGCTGTGCTGCTTAATATTATGTCAGCTTATACAGGATTCTTTGAATATTAGAAGGACCAAAATTAATCCTTGCCTAATAAAACAAAAATAAAATGGTAAAAATTATACTCCAAACTTTTCAACGGTAGTGTAGTTTTTCCAAAAAAAAAAAAAAAAACTAGCTGGGACTCTCACCTGCTGCTGAGCAAGCTGCACCTGATACAGCTGCTGCATGTACTGCTGATAGTGCTGCTCCTGCAGCTGTCGAATGAGGATGAGCTGCTGCTCAGGACTGTCGGGGTACTGCTGCGCTGCATACTGCTGGAACTGCACCGCTGTCTGCGCATTCAGAGCAGCCATGATCTGCTGCCTAACACACCAGAGAGAGAGAAAAAATCCATTATGCAATTATAAGGCATGTGGCTCAACTAACTAGAGTTGCATATACCAGTACTAAACAAGTACAAACAAGTAGCTTTTTCACCCTTCTGAATCAGGCAATAATGTTAAATGCGTATGCCTGCCGAAATTACCACCTACTATTTCAGGTGGTTCAAAAATGATTCTAGGTGGAGACTTTTGCATTTTCATGTGTCATAAGTTTTTAATTATTGTTAAATAAATGTTGACAGTCCTAGTTTAATGAATCATTCAAGGCTGTTTATTTGTTGTTGAAAGGTACTGTGTGTAGAATTGACACAGAGCGGTTGAACTAGGTATTGCAGTCCAAATTCAAAATACTGGAGAGGGGTTTTTAACCCGGCCCCTCCTTCTCAGACTTGACGCACACTCAGGTTGCCATGATCGACGACACCAACAGGAACGAACGCACATGACAATGAATTAAATGAAATGCACAGTATTTTCTGCCAATCAGGCAACCTGGATGCCGAAACGTGATTGGGAGATAGATGGAGGGTGGAGCTTCAGACCAAAACAAAACATGACAACATAAACATCAGTTGAGTGCTGCCACTGCGCTTTTTATATTATATGCAGGCTGTGCTACTACTGTCGGCGATATGAGTACTTTTAACTAACAGGTTTTCTTAATGCCAGTTGAACATAACAGAGACATTTTATGATTATTACAATACATTTTTTACATACGTTCCTTTAAGGAACCGATTTCGTTTCAAAAAGTCTTGAATTGTACTGAAGCCAAAATTTCGGTACACTACAAATAATTCTCTACATGACTTTTAAATTCTACACAGATATTTAAACACTGGGCATTATATGTTTGTATATTTTATAAGTGAAATAATGATATTGTACATGATAAACTAAACACACCTAATGAACAGAATCACAGTCTGCTGCTGGACAAATCTGGACAAAAGCCATGTGGCATATTCCAGCCTAGAGTTTTTCAACAATCCTGTTTTACTTTAGATCTGGAATAACTCAACAGGTGTCACTCACTTCTGTTGCTCTACACGGAGTCTTTCCTCCTCAACTTGTCTTCTCTCTTCCTCTTCTCTCCTCAGCCTCTCCTCTTCCTCACGTCTGCGTCTCTCCTCCTCCTGCCGCAGTCGCTCACGCTCCTCTTCTTCTCTACGCCGCAGTTCCTCCTCCTCCCTCCTTCTCACGAAAAACAACATGACATACACAGCGTAAGAGACATCTGTAAATTTAGAGTGTATAGTTTTTCATTTATGTTTTATTTTATGCTGGCATGGTGAACCTTGAAGTCTAAAAAGATCCAATTGGTAAATGGGTAAAACCAAAAGTAAGTCTAATGTAAAAGTGTGAGACACTAAAAGAGCAAGAAGATAAAATTGGTAATGAAAGAAAAATCAATCATGTTTATCTGCGAGTCTGACCTCTTTCTCTCTTGTTCCTCTTTTTCGATCTTGTGTGACGCGACGAAAGGTGCAAATAAACTGCAACATTTGTTCAACAGCTTTACAAACTCCAGCATGGCCTCATCCTTTTCCATGTTGCCCAAAGATGACCATTCCTTTCTGAAAGAGTCACAATTGTTATTGCAGATCCCCTTCTGTATATAAATAAAAATCGCTGATGTGACTCTAATAGCAGCAAAGCACAGCAAGGTCAAAGATTAAATCGATGCTTACCTGCGGTCATTTCCCAGCACATCGAAGAAGCCCACCTCGGGGGAAGCATCTGGGTTGTAAGGCCCCAGCAACACTTGCTTATGGAGGGCTACCAGGCGGAGTTTATCCTCATAGGTGGGGTGAAACGCTTTCCCATCTTTCTCTGAGGAAACACATTGCAAAAATGTATATTCAAAATTGCGACGGGTTCTAATTACATTAGAAAAGAGATTTCCGAACTTTGCTGTCAGCCAGACTGACACACTCTGATGCTAAACATTTGCTTGAAGTAAACCCTGGAATCAATGGGTTAATGGTCAAATGAGATGCTTTATTTTTGTACTATAATTAAACGTATGCTTTAATTAATTATTAGTTTTACAGCAATACACAAAGCAAAGTCCTAGTTTAAGATGTGAACAAATTTGCCGGTGTCACTCATGTCAACATCATGAAAAGATGACGATGATCTTCTAAATTGTGTAGGTTTTTTGTGCACACATGCTTTGAACATAATGGATTAGACACATTAATGCCCATCTGGTATCTGAAACATCTTGATTGCTACATTAGCTGTGCATTAATTAGAGAGCTGCAGCACTTAAACTATAGAGTTGATGGACACAAGTATATTGTTAAAGAGGGTGTACACTTGTGGAAAGAACTAAATATTTTATGGAACCGAGCTGCAGTGTTGGTTTTGCGGAGTAAAGCACTAGTGGTTCATTCTATTTTGAATGTTTATGCAACATTTCATATAGAGGCACTTTGACTTAAACTCATCAGTCAGGCACATGACACACACAGCAGTGCTGTCACCGGCTGGAGCAGTTCTTAGAGGATCTTACCCTGAACGCTATGACTGAAGAGAACTACAAGACTTGTATAAACAGAACTTTTCACCGAACCCCGATAAGTGAAAAATACAGGACCGTAATAAGAAAACATCAACCTCGCTAACTCGAAACATCACTGCGAGTATGTAACATAGAGATGGCTATGCTAATACATGTTAGTGTTCAGTCAAGGTCTGTCCGTGTGTACAGTGACATAAAATACCTTTAAAGAATCTGAGCGCCAGTCCGTAGAGCTCGACTAAGGAAAAGCCCCATTTCCTCTCGATCGTAGCGCCGCTGGCATGGTCGCCCTCCTCCCCATCGCCGCTCAGCTCGGGGTTTTCAGCGCTCTGCTCCGGCGTCTGGCCGGCGGGCGTCTCGGCCTGCTCCTGTTCGCCCTCGGAATCCGGGCTCAAAGTCAAACCGTCGATAGAAACTTCGAGCCGGCTTGAATTTGCACTGTTGAGGTCGCCGCTCTGAACCTCTGTCGCCATCGTGCAGAATGTCAGCTGAAGCAGCCACGTACCTACTTCCGTCCTGCTCCGCCGGAACTTCCGGCAGCATGACGTAGAAATGCTCGACTACAAGAGCTTCAAAACCTTGACAAATTCTTAAGCAATATTTATTTTGCCAGAAGTTCCATATATAAAATATGAAAATGTCTCATTTAAACAGATTTTTCTTTTTACTTTTAGAAATAACTTGGACTTAATATCGTATATAACAAAGAAACAGTATTGCGTATTTTTACATAAAAGTGAAAGCTGATGATGTAATTATATATATATATATATATATATATATATGTATAGAAAATTAAAAAAAAAAATGAATAAAATAAAAATGTTAAAAAAAATAAATGTAATTAAAAAATAAATACAAATTAAATTAGCTATACTTTAATCGTACAAACACAGAAGTAATCTGTGTAGATTAATTTAATCAAAAAGTTAAATTAATTATTTTGTTTTATTTAATGAATAACAGAATGTAATAAACAGCTGTTTAATGACAAGATGAAGGGCAGGCTATGTAAAATTGTACTAAATACCATAGATACTACAGTTATTGTGACTACAATACAGTTCGGTAGCCTATTATAAAACATGCTACTAGTCATGTCTAAATGAATATAAACAAAAGACACAGTATTCTAAAGTTACTTTTACTACTTGACCATCACCATTTAAAGTAAAGCTGCTCGTTTAATAAACAATAATAATAAACTGGTATTTTGTTAGTATCTGTGGTGTTATGGTTTCTAATGTCAGATGCTTTGACAGCTGAAAATAACTGGTGAACATAATCATGTACTCACAAATCTACTTTATCTTAAATGGTACAAACCACAGATCTGACCTTTAATAATTATATTTTTTTATTATAGAAAGTTCTATATTTAATGTTATGCAACTGCTAACACATTTGTAGCCTAGAGGCCTACTGCATTTCTCCAACACATTTTTCAATTGTGTAGTTACAATTCCTGTCCAGCAGAGGGAGATATATAGATAGATATAGTTACAGCAAAACGAGAGGGAAACACCTTTTAGGCTAATAAAATAAAATATATATTAATATATTAATCATATAGTACAATGCATAAAATGTTACTTCAATAATGAATTAAATTTGGAAGAACTGTTGATTTTGTAAATACGCCACATAAAACCTTTAACCTCGACCTTTATAGATCAACCTCATGAGCTACCAGCCAGTTGCTGATATCAAATCAACCATTAACATTAATAAAACATAAAATAATAACCTGTAATTAGAATTAACATTTACAAAGAAAATATTACCTTGGCCAATTTCAGTCAATAATCACACTGTCAAAATTAAACACTAAATACAAAAACATAATTCAGCTTTTACTACAACAACAAAAACTCTCAGCAAGACAACCTTTGATAATAATAATAATAATAATAATAATGCTTTGGTATTTAATCAGGCTATACCTGTGGGTACAGGCTAATAATGCTCTAATATTTACACCATTCACGATATTATTGTACTTTAAATGTACTTTTAAATTTTAAAAACTTCAAAAGGTCCATATTTGTATCTAAAGGGTCCATTTTGGTACCAAACGTTACTTAAAGTGTACAACCTAACGGGTACAAAAGCGTACTTTTGAAAAGGTACCACCCCTTAATCGTCCTAATTTCTGAGAGTGTACCAAACAATAGACAATCTTAGAGAATAACGACTTTACTTGGTTATGTTAGGATCTGTTTAAAGCATCTCATCGTGTTTTTTCTCTGTATATATTTTAATGAAATAATAGCTTTCTTGAAAGTCTGGAGATGATTATATTTCTTCTCTGTTATATGTTACAGTTTGCTGGTACGAACAGGTGTAGGTGTAAAATTTTAACCCCCTGCCAGATTATGACTCCCTTAGTTTTGGTAGGTTTAGTGTTAGTTAACCTATTAAATCAATAGGTTACTATTGATTTCAACGAGGGGAGTCATAATTCGGCACAATTATTTATTTTCATATCTCGTGCGCTCCTGCTCTTCAATATCAATAGAGGGCAACAAAAGACTCTTTTACTGAACCCTCAGCGCTCACCTGAAGTACTTCAGTCTCTAATTAGAACACGGGCAGCGTTAAACAAAAAGCTTTTTGGGAAATACAATTATTATTATTACTTACTATTTGGTATAAACTATATCAAAATGCAATCATCATTTACTCACCATGTCTTTGCAAACCTGTTTGAGCCTATTTTTCTGCGAAACACAAAATATGACATTTTGAAAAACGCTTCCAATATTTTATCCATGCAGAGCAAGTCTGTGTGGTTCAAAACAACATTTTTCACTGAGATTTGTTTTCTACCAAAAAAAAAAAAAAGCGTTCATCTCGACTTTGTAAACTTTTAAACTTTGATCTGCAATTTTGTGCAATTTAAACATTTATAGCCTATACGAAAAACCGCGTTTCATTAATTAATCTACCATTGATTTATTCTGAGGAGTTTTATGATTCACTCAGACACAAATTAAGGACTAAATGGTGCAATTGTGTGTTCGTGCCACTGTATATTCAGTTCTTTAACAGACCGTAGAAGTGAGCAATGTGACAGTGACAAAACACATAGAAGTACATTGTTCTGTATTTGTTTCAATAATGGAGAAGTTTGTAGCAGCAGCTAGTTTAAGTCAAGTCTGTGCAACATACACATATTGAAAACAATTCCTATTTATTGAAATATTTCAAATAATAACATAAAAATTGCTATGGCATGGAAACAGTCCTTTCAGGGGTATTCAGATAGTTTTTTGAAGAGCACTGTGGTTATGAGAACATGTATTCAGGTCAAATTCTTGTCTTAAAGGTCATGTCACATAAAGGACTTTCAGTATTACTCAAAACCTGTGATTAAATTAAAAAAAAGAAAAAGAAAAGTCTCAGGTAAGCCTCATATGGTGCACCAATTCTAAGCACTGGATCTCATTTTAGAAAGTCAATTTTTGTTATTGTGCTGCAATATCTTGCCTAATTTATTTAGATACATCTTACAATGTTTATATCTTGGGGACATCAGGCAGTGTTAAAGATTCTATGTACAAAGGTAAATAGTACACATAGAAAAATAAAAACATTCTGTGCTACTAATACGGTGCCTATTAATTACACAATTCTTAAACAGGAGACTTTTTACACTTTGATGTTATAGCACATGGAAACAAGGAATATCCATTTTCCTTTAGTTTGTAATTGGCATAATTTTTTAAAATAATAATAATAATAAAACAATGAATTAGTCATTTACTCAACCTCAAGTTGTCTCACTCAAACTGTGAGACTTTCTTTTTTGTGGGACACAAAAAAAGAGAAAGTCATACAGGTCTGGAACATGAAGGTGAATAACTGCTGATTGAATTTTCATTTTTGATCAATACTAATCAGTCTGTCAGTCACAATGCTGGGCACTTTGCCCCTAATTAGCACCCAATCACATGGTAAATGAAGTGCCATTTTCATTGTATGAGCCATCAATAGAGCGCCGTGTTGAAATATACATTTCAGTGGTGACCCGTGAGGACCGTCTCGCTGACATGTAGTTCTTCCCCAAGCACCAGATGTCCCGTAAGATCTTCCGGAAGTGGTTTCTGAAATTCACCCCAATGAAGGCGTACAGTAGGGGGTTGAGACAAGCGTGCAGGTAAGCCAAGCTTCTTGTTATGATCATGGTCAATCCGATGGACTCGTCAGTGCTGCATTCCTGCTCTTGAAACATGTTGACGGTATAAAATAGCAGTGCTATGTTATAAGGCATATGGCAGATCACAAACACAAGGACCACAGTGAGGACCACGCGCACTGCCTTGTGTCTCTGAAAATTCTTGGCCCGAAGGAGGGTGACAATGACGCTGGAGTAACAGAATCCCATGATCAGTAGCGGCAGGAAGAAACCCAATGCAACCTGAGAGCTGGGCACCACAGTTTTCATCAAACGTGCCGTTTCGTTTGACTGAAATTTAAAAAAGCACACATATGGCCCCTCTTCTATGTCTGTAAAATTGAAAAACATGGATTCAGATGGACCAGGCTGGTAACGCTCGTAAAAAATGAAGGTGGGAAGGGACAAGAGCAAGGCCGACAACCAGACGACTGCGCAGATCATGTGACTGTAAAGCAGAGTGCTTGAACGCAGCCGGAAGGACCGGCGGGCCTGAACGATGGCAAGGTAGCGATCTCCGCTGATGCAAGCCAGGAGCAGCATGCCGCTGTAGAGGTTCACACTGTAGATGCCACGCAGAAGCTTACAAGACAAGTTCCCCATGGACCACCCGTACTGCTCGCTGTAGATAATCAAAGGCAGTGCTACAACAAACAGGATGTCTGCGATGGCCACGTTCAGCAGATACACATCAGTCATGGATTTGGTCCGCTTGTAGAGAGCGTACGTCACGATCACGAGAGCGTTGCCAATGAAACCAACACAACAAATAATAGGGTGAACGAATAACTGGAGGAAGTTCTCCATCTTCACTTTGCTCTCCATCGAACACGGCTCCTCCATTTCATCATAAGCAGCTTGTAATTCTTCAGAGTAGTTGAAATCTTCATACATTTTCTCCCACCTGAGACTGAGAGGAAAGTCCATAAAATAACAGGAACATAGGTCAAAAACACTTTTGTGGCAAAGCTCAGTTAAAGATGTAAACTGACATGTAAAGCACAATTAGGTTTAAAATTATACATTAAAATATTAAAAACAAAATTCCCAAGAATGCAGGAGGTAGACACTGGTGCCATAATCTGTGAGTGTGAGAAACAGGACTGATTTAGATTAAGTCTAGTAATTCACTCCACAGGAAGAATAGTCTCTCAGTACAAATGCCGTTCTGTTGGTTAACACCTTTACCGAAAGAGGAAACCTGCAGAAAACCAGGTCATGTATACAGCAAGAGATTCAATGCATATAACATATTTACTGGTCATTTGTCCTGAAGCTGATGTTTGTGTTGCATTTCTCAACCAATCTACTACTTTTCTTATATACATAGGTTTTATAGCAAGCATTAAGCATGAAAAACGAGGCATTTGATAACATGTCACACAGATTCGGGAAAAAACATACAATGTTAAAATTAAAAAAGTAATAAAAAAGGAAAACAAAAAGAAAATAAATTGCTTACCAATTAAATTAAATTGATAAATACATAAAAATATATACTATATAAATTTCATAAGAACACATTAGCGCGTGTAGTTCATTGGTTGAATGGAAGTGAAATACAAATATATTTCCAGACATTCCAGTTATTACTTTTGTTCATGTCTTGACTAGTTACCGGCAGGCAGAAGACTTATTCGCATTCATTCTATGCTATAAAAAAAGACAATGCTATTTATTATTTGCTGTTTATTATGCATGTATAAATACATATCTCTCTCTATATCTCCTGCAAGCTGTTACTCTACAATATATA
>JAUYWG010000021.1:685191-740566 GCA_034779775.1 Enteromius afrohamiltoni | reverse complement strand
TGAATTGTGATGATTGTTTATTATTTTTAATCAAAATATTAATCTTGTTTGTAGGCTGCATGCAATTGTGACAAAAAATTGTGATTATTTATAAATTATTATTAAATATTAATAATAAATTATTATTATTATTATTAGCATTACTTATAATAACAATGATGATTCATCTTCCCTTCATGACATCAACAACATGTGTGAGAGCTAAACGCTTGCAAAATGTCCTTTTATTAGTGATATGTCCTCAAATGGCAAAAAGCCCAACTGTAAAACAATAAACCCTAGCTGGCGATTCAACAATGACCCAAATTAATAAACAAACCTCTCTGCCATCTTCAATTTACAAGTGTTTTGACTATAGGTGATGAACCCTTGCCAACTGGTTTACAACATCCAGAAGACCAAACACCTAATAAATCTAACAACTGCTTATATATAGAACCAAAAGAGCAATCATGCATCCCATTTATAATAATTTATAAAGATAAAACTACTTTATTGCGTCCGCACGGTGGTAAATCATATTTAACCAGGAAATAAGTAAGGAACAAAACATTGAAAACACTTTTTTTTATAGCTTTTACAATGTTTTTGTTTTATCTGGGGCCGGTTTCACAAAACAAGTTCACCAAATAAGCCAGGCTTATTTCAGTTAGTCTGACTTCCTTCCAGACCAATTGACAATAAAAATAATAGAAAAATAAAGTTTCAAACACTCCCACTGGCAAATCAATAGCTCAGATAATGAGCTTGCGTACGCTTGGATTCAGACCAATCCATCCAATAAACAACCGACGGACAGAATCAAGGACCTATCCAACATTTTTTTCTTTTCAAAAACCCATTTCAATGGGATGTATTTGGCAATTCAGTGGCTATTTCCTTCACAGCAAGACAACTTTAAAACAAAACGGGCTTTACCACCAACACTTAAGTGTAATACGCGTTTGATCTGACACAGAGTCCAACATGAAACGCAGAACCTGAGAGTGAACAGCGAGCAGATGGAGGCATGCATACATGCGGGTTTGGGTGGAGTGGGTGGATGTTGAGAGCTCTGGGCATCCAAAAGGACTCGTCACTCCAACCCACACTCCCACCATGCAGCCACATGTCCCTCTGGACATAAGGCTGGCACCCAACAATGGACCATGGCATCCCTCGGAGACTGCCAAACCAAACTGATACCGGCTCCAGTTTCATCCCTTGAAGTGCAATGAGGAAATGTAGGATGGCTTTGGAAACATTTTGGTAAATGCCAGGGAATTCCAGTTTGCCCTGGACCACCCAATAAAATGACTATGAGTGGAAATTTTACTTTTCTGGACAATTACAGATTGGAAATTAGACGCATGAGGAAACGGGAAGCGGTGTAGAAAACAAGCCTTTACTGTCACATTTCAACAAAACACAAAAGCTGAATGAAAGCTATTATTCCCATCGCTCTCTGACTGACTGACATGAGCAGATCAGGAGATGTTTGAAGGTCTCTAAATGAAAAGTTCATTTTCATTAGAGGGCTTGGTGTGGGCTGAACCGAAAGACAATCTCAGAGAGCCTTATGAAATGGCGACATGCAAGAGAACAACGGCTCAGGTGGCCTTTGTCTTGACCAAAAATCATTCTCAAATGGAAAGGAAACATCAGAGAACTGATGGCCTCATGAGCATATGCTTTTAAAAGTGTGCATAAGTATAACACAATGAACAATGTTAAAGTACACAAACAAACATGTCTATAAATAAACTACAGGCACAGAAAGAAAAAGAGCTCCAAGGTAAGTTTAGGAAGAAGACTAAATAGGATTACATTATGAATATAAAGAAAGAAAAAACAGGAACAAAACATAAGATATCTAAAGTTATCATTACTATTGGTTGCCCGGTCAACAGTCAAGACCAAACAGGAAGTGGTGAGACTTTGCCTAGGCACTTGTCAGCTTCCATCTCTTTGTGCCTCCATGACTTTTTTATTTGCACAAATTGAGGAAGTAATCAGCACCATATGGCTTAATTTAAGACATCTTCATCTATTTCAGACATGTTGGCAACACTACACTGAACTTAGTTAAGCAAGTAATATTGAACGATACTTTGACCTAGGGCTGGGCAATTTGGCCTAAAATTAAAATCTTGATTAATTTAACATTTTAACTTGATTACGATTAATGAACGATTATTTTTAAAAATATATTTTTTTGCCCTCATAGTTCACTGACAAATCTTGTACAGTAAATATGCTCACATGTTACAAGTGAGAGATTTTTGAATGAAGGGTGCATTACTTGATTTAAAAATGATTAAAGGAAACACGTTCTTCTATCTATGATTATTTATTAAACATCAATGTTGAACAACTGAAATTAAAGCAAACACTGCCTAAAACAAACAGTCACTTAAAAATAAATAAAATAAATTATTTTCAATGTTTTAGAAAAAGTAGAAAACTCTTGTATATCCCATAAATAATATTTTAAATTGTGCATTTCTTGCATCTTCTGTAAACAAATATTTGAATGTGCAATGTATCAATGTTAATGTTGGAAAACAAAACTCTCCTAAACATGGTAGCAAGAGGTGTTCTTAGTGATCTTGTCATGTCACTATATGAACATGAATTTTACTCTACGTTCTTACTAAGAAACATGAGCATGTTAACCTTTTCAGTTTATGTCTTGTACATGCCGAGCAGGAAAAATGTGATCGCGACGGCACAGTGTATCTTCTGTCTGGTGTTTAAACCTGTTCGCTTCACTGTAGTCAAGGGAGTCAAATCCTTTGTGATGTACAGAGACTGGAAGCGCTTGGCAGAAGACCCCTCTCATGACACAAATTCACGGTTGCTGTGAAGCGAATTTCACGTGCGAATGAAGCAAGTAAACTCAAAACGCTCAAGCGTCCAACTACGCATGAATACCGTGATTTATTCGTGCAAGTCGCCTCTGTTCTGCACGTAGGGAGCACGTAAAGGAGCGGGTCATGTGACTCTACACGCGGTATTGTTTTTAAAGGGGAAGTAATCGAAATAATCGTCCTGGAAAAATGTTATCGATTACAG
This sequence comes from Enteromius afrohamiltoni, assembly GCA_034779775.1. Lineage (NCBI taxonomy): Eukaryota > Metazoa > Chordata > Actinopteri > Cypriniformes > Cyprinidae > Enteromius > Enteromius afrohamiltoni. Next base: position 737,512 of record JAUYWG010000021.1, on the reverse strand, counting down.
GTTCTGAATGTTGATTACGATTACTTTTTCGATGAATTGCCCAGCCCTACTTTGACCATTCATTAATTTACTCTAGTGTAAATTTCTACAAATACATTTTTAACATTTCAAGCTGTATAAGATTATTTATGACCAGCAAACATGAATTATTGGATCATGATAACACATTCTCATATCACAGACAACTGATATTAAGAGATTTTAAAGATGTAGTGATTAATTGTGCATTATTAGTTTATGATACCAAATCCATTACCTAACATTAACAAATCAAATCATACCCTATACTTATTATCTCCATAAACACACACTTTCATCAAAAGCCTGACACTGAACAACAGAGCCAATAAGGTCAGACTGGCATTGTGTCAGCGACTACATATTCTGTAATACCTTCCAACTACAATAAGATATCTTTGCAAATCGAAGTAGGTTAAACAAGATCCGTTTTGTTTGTTCTTTGACAATAACTGGGTGACAGACGTTTATCATTTTTAAGGAACTTATGGGTATGCTTACTGTTTGAACATGAGAAATTAAACCACAGCATCCCCCCAACATCAAAAGTTTGGAGCCAGTTTAAAATCTTTAGAAGCAAGTCTCAAAACGCAGGGAAACATTAATACTGCAAAATGGTTCGGTCAAGCTTTATTTTAAAGTTCCAACTCTTGCAAACAACAAAGCATTAACGACTAACGACTTTTTTTTGCCTCAAACTCCTAATTTGCTGCTTATTTGTAGTTACTAAGGTAGTTGCTAATTTAGGTATCGAGTATGATTAATACTGTAGAATATAGTCATGCAGAATATGTGGTTTATAAGTATTAATAAACAGCCAGTATGTTAACAACAGGCATGCTAGTTAACACTAGTTAACAGTGAGAGTCGCTCCCTACATCAAAGTGTTATCACTGATTTTTAATTTAATATATTTTAAAATGTCAATTATTCCAGCGAATAGAAAGCTGTATTTCCAACATCATTCTTCAGTGTCACATGATCCTTCAAAAATCATTCTAATATTGAGGAACATTTCTTCTTATTATCAAAGTTTAAAACAGCCGTGCTGCATGATATCAGCTACTCCTTATAAACACAACCTACATCCCAAGAGTGTCTGCCACTATTAGTCAATATTTCTTTTTGTCATTATCTAACAATTTGTAGCTTCTTCATGAGTGAACATTTAACCAATGACGTGCTCCTTAGACGTCAGAAAGAGTGACCCTGACCTCAAGACCAACTGGCCAGAACGACAACACTAAGATTATTTCCAAGACATACGGACCTCCAAGTCTAGTTTGCTTCTGCTACTTCTGCTAGTTCATCATCCATAACACCCTTCCCAGAAAATCAAAACATTAACCCAAGAGATTGTTTTTGGAGGCATTATATGAAGCAGGGATGCTCATTTTTGTTATTTCTCGTAACCGACAACTGACGCTTGTTAACCGACTATTAACCGGTTAACTAACAACATTATTTTAAATAAGAATTGAATTCAATTAGAAAGGATAAGCGCCTGTGACCAGTTAAAATAGTAATATTTGTTTTCTGCGGATTCATTGTACATGCGCAAAAACTAGCAAACAACAGAAGACGAAGAAACGAAAGGAAAAAAGTTAGCAACAGTGACCCAATTAATATCAACCATGGCAACGTCCACAAAACTAAGTCTTACCACTTTCTGACAATCAAACCTTCATTAACCGACAGCAGCTTTGCGCGGGAAGCGGAGCATTTGAATCGCGCACAGAACACTAAACTGACGAGAGCGGCTCCGGCGGAAAACTGACGAGATCTAATAAAACTTTCAGATGACACGCAGCTCATTTCTCAATCACTATAAGTTTCCCAAAACACACATAAAAACAGTTTGTGCTTCAGAGCGGCTCTCTTCAGCAGCGAATGACGTGTCCAGTTCCGGTCACACAGCGCGTGTGCTCTGAGAACGCGGTTGTTAGTTCTGATCATTTCCAGGTGAGTTCCGTTACAGAACGCGGTGGTCAGTCCCCGTGTTAGGACTCAACAACTGTGTTCTGCTGCTGTGTGAATGTGGCCAATAAAATGAGATTTTATATGAGTAGGTAAAATAGTGAAATAAATAAAATGACCCTTTAAACCTTTTAACTGATTACTGTATTAATAGGTCAAAATTCTAATCGGTCAGTTAACGGTTAACCGGTTAAAATGAGCATCCCTAATATGAAGACTTAGCAATTTTGATCTGGATGGTGCACAGGCCCGCATAATGAGATATCAAAGTCTCATTTCTTTGATAATAATTTCTTCATGACAAGTAACAGTAAACATCCATTTCAAATGATTCTGATCGCAGTTTCCACTCCGCATCAAGTACCCTCAAAGTAATTTCCTTCTCTAATAAACAAATTTATGCCTTCATTTAGTCCAAATTATAATAATAACTATTTATAACTAATTAGGTTTGATTACAAGGAACCTCTTCGTATTTATAAATGTACATAAACAAGCATGCTCAATGACTCATAATGTGTTATTAATCTAGACCAGCTTTTAAACATTAAGGGGCAGTTTCCCGAACAGGGTTTAAGACTAGTCCTAGATTAAAATAAATATTAAGAGCTGTCTAAACTGGAAAACGCTTGCACTGAGATATCTTAAAATACTTTGTCATTGTTTGGTCTTAAAATGCTCACAGATAATGCATTTTTGTAGGACATGTTTCTAAAACTTCTTAAACGTCCTAAATTAGCAAAGGTTTAGTCCTGGCTTAATCTAATCCCTATCCGGGAAACCGGTCCTGAAAGACCATTTTTTGGCAAACTAAAAAGAAATAATCAAGACCACCTAACACCACTCATCTGTGAGGAATCCAAATGATATTTTTTTAATTTCTTAGTTCTCCACTTTTCCGGTTACCAATGCATCCTTTCGCCAGGCTGTCTGTCTTTTTTCCTAATTATATTTTTAAATCAACTAGACTGCTACTGTTTACTACTTATAAACTTTCTGTTCCGTTTAAAACTTTAAAACAACATTAAGGCCAACACAATCAGTTAAAGAATTTAACTAAAAATAAAAATCATTATTTAATCAGTTACAAATAGGGCTGGGCAATATATATATATATATATATATACACACACACATATATATAGACACACACTACCGTTCAAAGGTTTTAGAACAGTAAGACATTTAATGGTATTTAAAGATGTTTCTTCTGCTCATCAAAGCTGCATTTATTAGATTAAAAATCCAGAAAAACTATAATATTGTGAAATATTATTTCAATTTAAAATAACTGTTTTCTGTGTGAATATATTTTAAAATGTAATTTATTCCTGTGATACAAAGCATTATTACTCCAGTGTCACATGATCCTTTCAGACCTTTCAGAAATCATTCATTCTAATATGCTTATTTATTACTAGAATTATCAATGTTGGAAACAGTTGTGCAGCCAAATATATTTATTGAAATTTTATTTTTCCCCCTTTTTTCCCTCCTCAAGATTCTTTGATGAATAACAAGTAAAAAAACAACATATTTTTTTACCAAATATAAAACATTTCCAAAATGTAAATCTATGCTGTGACTTTTTTGTTCTTTTAATAGATCCTTGGTTAATAAAAGTATTCATTTCTTTCAAAGAAGAATAAAAATGTACTGATCCCAAACTTTTGAACAGTAGTGAAACAGTAAAGTACTGTAACAGTAGTTCTGAACATTATCATCCATTTTAAATAAATACTCTTTTTAATATTTTAATGATCAAAGAATCCTAAAAAAAAACTATTAAGCAGCTCAACTGTTTCCAACACTGATAATAAAACATCTGCATATTAGTCTTCTGACACTGAAGACTGGAGTAATGATGCTTTGTATCACAGGAATAAATTACATTTTAAATTATATTCACACAGAAAACAGTTATTTTTAATTGAAATAATATTTCACAATATTATATTTTCTTCTGGATTTTTAATCTAATAAATGCAGCTTTGATGAGCAGAAGAAACATCTTTAAAAACCATTAAATGTCTTACTGTTCTAAAACTTTTGAACGGTAGTGTATATCGATATATTATGTGCATCTCATCAGTAAAGCCGGTTCTTTGATTAGCGGTACATTTCCATCACTTGTTTTCAAAGAGAGCACCAGAACCACATTTAGACTAACATCTGCAGATAATAGTAAATGATTCAAGAATTCAAGAGGGTATAGGCCTACTCACTGAATGAAGTTCAGAGTTCCTGTTTCAAATCACGTGCACTAATATTTTTGAACTTACATGTTGCTTTTAATGCATAAATCAAAACCTAGTGCACTTCAGCCAAAGCTGCACACTTGTAGGGTGCAATGTTGTGATAGATTTGCAAACGCTGTTAAGTCAGATGGGCATGACTTTGCTGGGGTGACATTGCAGTTGACTTCTCCCTGAATGCCCTCACAGGCTTCAACTTCATGAGCAACTCAATCGCTGACTGAACTTGTTCAAACAATGTAAAGGTTCTTACAATGGAGATATACAAACAAATCAAATAAACCACAAAGGCATTCAAAAAGCCACAGGAAGCAAGGCAGGTTTATGATTTTCTCAGCAGCATAACAAAAGGAACTCAATTTTCATATTTAGTATTATCCACCACTGGTGTGTGTATATATATATATATATATATATATATATATATATATGGACGGTTACTACGGTACATTTTTGTAAGGGGAACAATGCTCTGACAAATAACTGCTGTGTTAATCAACATTGTGAAGGTGAAAAACAACCTGTTTTCTAGGATTCCTTTTATGGAGATCATGCGGCAGATTCATTTATTTACAGAGTGCTATTCACGTGCACACACAAGCTATTTTGATAAGAAATGTTGGGTGGTAAACGAACGCACCTTATCCATAGCGAACTTAAAAACAAAGGCACTATTAACAATGCGGACAGATGGGACATATCCCTTCTTTTAAAACCCAGATGCGATGCATCATTTTCTGACATTGTATCAGTGCTCATGATATCCATCCACTGACATACTTCTGATTCATTAAAAAAATAATAAAAAAGGATCACTTTAAGGACCTATTCTTGCTATTAACTAGTTTCTTATTAGCATGTTTATTAGTAGCATACTGGCTATTTATCATTATTTATAAAACACATAATTATGCCTTATTATGCATGACCATACTACCCATACCTAAACTATCTTACTAACTATTAATAAGTAGGAGTTTATTTTAATAGTAGTAGTTAATAGTGAATGTTTCCTATTGTAAAGTGCTACCAAAAGTTACATTAGGAAATATTAGAACTTAAAATGATAACAATGCTGATAAGTCATATTTTGTCTTTGAATGCTGAGCCATGGATAATTCCACTCATCTACAAAATCCCAGGAACTACATTGGGAGATATATGGGAAGTTATCAAATTAAATCTCAAAAAGCCTATTATTTAAAAATCACCATAATTATTCCGATAAAAAAAATACTCTGTATTAAGACACTAAGATTTTATATATTTTTAAAAAAGCACCTAAATGAATATATTCAGGTACATTTCTATGCTCGCATTTTTGGTTTAATTTAGAATCACTTGCAAATGAAAATATGGTGTGAGAGAAGAAATATGTAAATAAATTAACTTGACACACAATAATTTTTTTTCTGTCACACCGTAGGACACGTTGATAGTTCAACTACCCATTTCAATACAATTGCATGCATTTTTGTGTAACCTCATTAATATTCAAGAGCGAGGGCTTAATTTCGTGACGTCGCGCTCACAGTGTTTGCCTGAAATGACAACTGAGGATTCATTTCAATTTTAAAATGATTAAATCAGCGGCTTTGTGATACAGACACAACCTACCAAGACTACATTAACGTTAGGCATTTATCCACGCGCCGTTATCAGACACAAGGCTAGCAATGCGCTTTTATGCTCCAACGATAATAGCAACAATCATATTCGCTTACAGACACACGAGAAACACCAAATGTACCACGAAACGCGCCCAGCACCGTCAATAACGTCATAACCCTAATTCACCTTCACAGAGAAACCGAAACACCTCTTACTCGCTGCCGGTACATAGAAAGGTTTTTACTGCGCGCTGAACTCAAAGAATTAACAGAAACATGCACGCAAAAAATGAGCACTGCGTCCTGTTTGGACAAGAGCAATAAATTACCGGTTTTATCTTCTTTTTTGTCGCTTCACTCCCCGCTCGCGTGATAATTTAATAGATCCGAACAATGCGCAAACCTGCTATAAATGCCAAGCTCTCCAAGATGTTGTTAACTAACTGTGCGCGCGGTGGTTAGTAAAAGGACGGGATGTTACATTTTCAGCCGAGCTCGCTACAGGTTGCTCTGACAGAGCTGCGATAAAATGGTTAAGTTAAATTGGATTTAATAGCCACCCTCGAAATCGCAATCCCGGCGAAACGTTAAGGCTTCATAGTAAAATAAACGAGCAGATTGACGATTGTGGGAATATGCGCATGCACGCGTTCGCTCAAACCTATTTATTTGATCCATATGTTCATTGAAACAGATTAATATATGACCTTAAGAAGCGCGAGTTTACAGACTGACAAACGCGCGTCATCAGGACAAACATCGCTATACGTGCATAGCTGATAAATATAGTAACAAAGTTTTAAATGCAAAGCCACAAAGATATAGCTTCTGCTTGGACTTAATCATGCGATGCACGAGAGATGTCCGGGCTTTAAATCGGTTGCGAACATTTGGCAGCGCAACATCGTACCCTCCCCTTGCCTCACTAGGGTAGAACAAATGTAGGTCACCGGGCCTTCGGATTCTTCCCAGGCAAGCATTAAAAAACACACCACCGTATTTTCACTATATATACGCTTGTAGCAAATGCGACACTTGAGTTCCGCTGCTCTTTCTTAAAATAATTCAATCACGCAAGCCCGCTTGCGTTCTTACCTTGGTTCTCTGCCGTCCAGGAGGGGGATTTTCTTGCGCCTTGTTTTGGTTGAGACGGCAGTGTAGGATTGAACTAGAGTCAGAAAAACAGCAGGGCCTACCCCAGGCTTCCCACGCGCATGCGCAGTGGCTACAGCAGAATCCCACACAATCTGGCAACACGCAGCAAGTCCTGGTTGCTACTTTGCATGTGAGCATCCTCGAGAGTTGTTTTGTTTAAATTGCTTGTTTTTGCATAAAACAGAATGCATTAAAAAGAAACAGACAAGTTATTATTCAACTTCAAAAATACCTCTCTCTCTCTTTTACTCTTTCTTTTAAAAGTTATTTAACGCAACATAGAGGTAGCCTAAACGACCAATTGGAGAAATAATAACGTGTATAAATTATTAATAGCAATTAATAAAAATTAAACATCTGCTAAATAAAATATACAAACTGGGAAAACCAAAAAAACAATAAAATTAGAATTGACTGTGCATTTTATTTATTTATGTATTTATTCATATACTTCGAAAGTGAGTACGGGACGAAGAAGCGGCTAAATAAAACGAAAATGAAACGTAAAAAAGGTCTTTGCAGTAATTAGCTGTAAATTATATAACGCTTGATATTTATAAGTCTGAAATCATTTATTGCCTATAGGCCATTGCTTTATGTGCATACAGTGGGCTTAGTTTTTCAGATTCGCTTCCGAAACTTCAACCAGACAATACCCTGCTATCTTTTAATTGTTGTGTATCGGTGTGAATTTTATGTTATACAAACGCTCCTAATCTTTGGCCCACATGTGTCGCTCTTTCTCTTGGCCGAGCGCCAATTAGGTCGAATACGCGCGTCAACCCATCTTGAAACTACCACAGTGCGCGCGAAAATTTCAGCGCTGACGTGTTGATTGGCACTCGTGTTGTCCAATAGAAAGACGATGCGAGTGCGCGACATGCTGCTGCGCACAGCAAAGACGTTTTCATTGCCTACGATGGTAGTTAAGCTATAATTACTTTGTTGCATGACTTTTAAGAGCAGCTGTGTGTGAAAAATATTTGTTTCTTTTAAACAAGGCCCAATGCAATCTTATGTTGTTTATAGAAAGCTATTTAAAAACCTTTAAATAATTTGCATTATGTCCATAGTGCTAATTTCCGTAGAAAAAACATGGAAATGTTTCAGTGGGTAGAGAGCACGCACAGACGTGTGGAAACGGTGATGTCCCAGGTTTAAATCTAACTCAACATGATAGGGTTATATCATAGTAAAATAAAAAAATATATGTATTTAAAGCTGATATTTTCTGACCTGTTAAAATGTCAATAGTTTATTAGGCGTTAAGTAGGCTTTCAGTGAAAACACAAGTTTGCCTTACTTCTATTTTTCTTGACGGAGAATCTGTAGGAAATTATAATTTTTTGTCATATAACGATTGTGAGCTTGATACTGTTATTATGATGAGTGGGGATCGCATGACACCCAGTGGAGCGAAGTCAAGTCGCCAAAATCATACAGTTAAAAAATAACCTCACGGTGGTGCTATTATCATATTAAATTCATATTTTGACTCAATTGATACGTTATACAGGACATATTCTCGCTTTTTAAGGTCCAAATTATATAGTTATATTTTTTATTCTCTTGTGAGAAAAGACGTATATTTTATTATACTTTTAAAACATAATACGTAGTAAGGAAATAATATGCTTTTAAATAATATTTGTAAGTGTGCACTGAATGTTAATTGCAATTAAGTAAAAATCCATTAACTTTATATTAAATGCAGGAGTGTCAGGGGAAGTTACTTTTAAAGGTAATGCATTACAGTATTGTTTTACACCCTAAAAAATTTAACTAACTGCATTTCATTTCTTTTCATGTAATGCAAGGGCTTTAGCATAACTTTTTTCTCATTTGGCATGGGTTTGCTTGTCTAGTTCTAAAATAAAAAGTTACATTTTAGTCAACGTAAAAGCCTGTTCATGCCCAAAGGTGAAATGAACGAGCTTACACTTTTCAGATTTGCATGAAGAATAGGATGCAAGAGAATAAGTTCACATTCTTCTCAATCACACACACACACACACACAAATAATAGTAAAAGTAAAAAAAAAAAAAGTAATTTTTGCTTATCAGTGTGGTTAAATGGAAGCACTGATTTGATTACCACTTAATTATTGCAGGTTTATGTAATATTTTATTAACTGAGGAATATTGCATTTCTTTTTGTCCAAGAGTGATGAAAGTTGAGTAAATGCATGCTCATGTTTAGTCTAGAACTACAGCAACCATGATAATTTACAGCACACGCATCACATTGCAAGTAATTAGTAATCAACTTTACATTTCTTTAAGCATTTAGTATTTAACAAAATATAGGTAAGTGCACTTTTCCAAAAGTGCCATAAAAGTTGAAATGCACTTAAGCTGCCTTTTATTACATAATAATTATGACCTATTATGTAGTTTACTTCATAATTTTGGTTGTGCATGTGTGATTTACCGTACATATTTCATATAAAACAACTAAAAAGAAGGATGAAAGGATAAATGGTTCTTTTAATATTATTTTTTTAAATTAAGCTAAGTGTGCTTATATTATAAAAATATATATCCTCTTCAAACAAATAAAAGCATCAGAAGAGGAAAGTAATCAGTTCCTAGGGCCATGGGTCACTTTACACGGAACAACATTGGGAGATATGGGAAGTGATCATGGTTTGTGTTTCATTTGTGTACTCCTCTCATACCCTTGGACTGATTGCGTTCGACGTTTTTTCACAACCCCCAAGCTTCCTTTTTCACACCCAGCCCCCTATAAAACACCCCTTACAGGACTAATGTGTTTTGAGTCATACCCTCTAGGTCTATCTGTCTAGAACTGGTGAAGTGATCTTCCTGACTTTTAGTTTGTGTCACGTTTCTTAAAGGAAATGCAGTCACGATCCATGACGTAACCCCCAGTTCATCCTCACAGTATGACAACAGCTTAATAAATACACATAAACATGTGTTTATGACAACAATAGACCATAAGCAAGATTCTACTAAACCGATAAAGAGATGTTTATCAAAAAAGGATGCAGTTCATGCTGTTTAGATGGACAAATCCAATTAAAAGGCAGTGATCGGAAGTGAAGGTTCCATCTAGAGAGCGAGAGAACGAACCAGAGTCACATTAGTGCTTTCCATAAATAAATGGAGAGAGGAAAAAGGGTTTTATTTCTTTGTTCTTTCGTAACATTTCACGAAACACGTACAGTGAGTTCAAAATCACACTGCCACAAAAAAAGAAATATTTTATAATGCTTTTAATTCAAAAGACACGGCACAGTTACACAAACAGGAACGTTGGGACGGATAAAATACTTTTATTTGGATTCTGACTGTACATTTAACATCACAATGCAATAGAGGTGTGTTTTCTGGAACGAGTGACGTGACGTTGACCGGCTCTGGATCAGTACATCTGCAGGATGGGGTCTGATGCTGCGGAAAAAGGTTTTTAGATACACTAGTTGCTACACAGGTTTAAGTTCACATAATGATGCTTTTATGCCATTAAACACAAATGCTTTGTTGCACAGTAGGCCTATATTAGTATATTTTTTATATATTCTGTATTTTTGTCCTGCAAGATTAATATGTGAGAGTCTAGACCAGGAATTTTTCTCATGTGTACCATAATAATAAAATACCTGATTTTTAGATTCTTTGTCTTACACATATTCATCAGATCTTCTCCCATTTCGTGGCTGCAAAAAAAAGAAAAAAAATTGTTATAATTTAAATAAAAATATATTTTTTTATTTTTATAATAAAAAAAAGTATGTTTAAAACATGAAATACTGTAGGTATGTCAGTGTTGTCTTTAACAATAAATAAATAAATAAAACTATTAATAATATCAAAATGAAGGTGAAATTAAATAACAATTGTTATTTTTAAATGAAGTTATAAATTAGAAACGATTAATTGCCACCTAACATGTATTTAAAAAACTATAACTAACTGATATTATAATAAATACATTTTTAGAAATAAATTAAACAATTTAATATGATAGGAAGAAACCAAAAGTCATAATTAACACTTAAATAAAAACACAATTGGTATTTTTTTTGTCAATTGGTCTGAATATGAAAAACTATCCCCCTCATTACTTTTATACTAAAGCAAAGAATATCTCATTTCCATGTTGTGCTGAACAATAAACATCAGTCATATATATTATAACCTACTCTATAAAGGAAGTATCCTCTGCTCTGGATCCGCCCGGGCTGCTGAAGCTCATCCTGTGCACAGAACGAATCATTATAGATGTGCTTCAAATATCACAGCACGCTTTCTGACGTTGCTACCAAACTTTGTGTACACAACTTGTTCTAACTCAGTCATCAGAGGTCTTCCAATAATATTCCAAGGTTTAATTGTAGTGACGTTAGGATAAGCTTTAATTGCAGTGACGTTAGGATAAGCTTTATCTACCCAACGAAATCCATCAGGACCATTTCCTGTGTGTGAGTGAGGCAGTCATTTACTCTTATGCAGTTTTGTCTTTTACCCTTATAGCACAATAACACTTTTAGCTTACCTCTCAAATGGAAGGGAGCATTTAATCTAAGGTTGAGCCATTTCACATCCTGCACATACAATTACATGGACTCAAACTCACGTATGCGCCTCTCAGCCTCGTGCAGCCATGTATGTGCAGAAGCACAGCTTATAGAAATTCATGCTTTTAAATACAATTAAAAAATGTAAGGTGTATATTAAAAATAGTCTTACATTAGGATTGTAAATATTACATTAATCTAAATGTAATACACTCTCTCTGTATGTAATATACACTGCATTAATTTATATATCTTTTTTAAATATTGCTGATTTGATTTAGTTTTAATTCAGTAAATGATGCCTTGGTGGGAATAAGAAACTTCTTTCAAACACGCACGCAAATCTTATGAACCTTCAAGGTTTGAATGGTACCATATGTAATTCAAAAATGAATAATTATTCGTGAAAACAACCTTAGCATCAACCAGAAAAAGAGAGATAGGTCGTCCGGTAGTGGTGTATAAACAGATACACACACTGTCTGTTTTCATAATAATTAACACTTAACACTTAATTAAATCAACAATTACTGACTGTCAGAAAAGAAGCCCTAGAGTTAAGTTATGATGAGATATTATCAAACAGCATATGGCACTTCATCACACATTTCAGCAGCACAGAGGACTGAGAGGAACAGACTCTTCAGTCACTCTCCATGAACATCCATCTAAATTTAAGCTGTTTGTGGTCAACTATTCATGCAATTACCACGGCAACTGTATGTACGTTTTTAAACCTTGAAATAGGCTAGCAGTTTTAAAGTATTACTGGTGGCACACTGGTTTCTAAGATAGCAAATGGCTCGTTTTTTAACAAGCTCTGTTCTCAGAGTAAAGGTCATCGCACACCAAGTTGGAAATTTCTGTCAAAAATTATCAAACGGTAAAAAATAAATATGACCTCAAGTTGTTTTAATCAAGCCCGCTTTCACAGCAATTCGTACATTTTATGAGGAGGCTAGTTCGTACAAATTCGTACCGTGCGATTTTTGCATAAAATCTTACTTATTTTATTTCGTATGAATTTGTACGAATGACCTAACCTAACCCCACCCCTAAACCTACCCGTCACGGGTGAGTGAGGTGAGTGAATTTGCCACTTCGTATGAATTGGTCGTGAGACTATGTTGGTCAAAATGCAAGCTAAAATTTCGGACTCAAAGTGCAAAGGCCTTTAGTCCGAAATTTTTGCACATTAAAAAATAAATACGACCTTACATTTACACACTGCCTCCAAAACCTTTGTCTGTCATTAAAAAAAGAAAAGAAAAAAAGTTGGATAAGGTTAGATTTTCGCATAAAAAAAAAAAAAACTATTTATACGAAACGCTGACAAATCCAAAAAAAAACCCACACAAGCGAGTGTAAAATTGTATAGTGTATTTTTTTCATCATCTTATTTTTTAGCATGTGAAAATTTCAGCTGAAAATGTTGAATTGCATGTGCAATAACATTACGTTTGATGAGCAGGAACAAATACATGTGTACAGCTCAGTACTGTATTCAGGACAGCGACACAAGGGTGAATTCATACAAGTATATAATGGCAATAGACTTTATTTCCAAGACCATGGAAGAACTCTTGAAACATCATGATTGTAATTCTTAAATAAAAAAAGTATGCACTATGCAATGTCATATTTTAAGGTGACAAAATATGAATTATTTTTTAGTACTGCTAAATGTCCTAAACTTGACTTCTGAATACTAACCATGGACATACAGTATTTAGTCACTTACCCAAACTAAATATTGCTTTAGCAGTTATTTTAGTGGTTCTCAGCACTAACGTAGACTAAATGCAGGTAAGCATGCAGGATACATACATTTAATTTCATTCTCCTGCTTCTTCTTCTGGCAAGCTGGGGTATGAGCTCCAGAAGAGGGTGCAACACAGTAGACTGACACATATATAGAGAGATATCATGAAGACAGACATGGAGAGATATGAAAACCATGAACATCTGTTCCTGGGGACTGGCCAGGGGTCACAGAGAGGATTCAGTGTTCATTTTGCACACACGGTGCATTGATGTTCAGTAAAAACGCAGTCACATGCAGGCCATGCCAGAGCACATGACAACATGCACATGACAACATACATATGTGAGGGAGTGTTTAAAAGCAATCTATAGCAATTTGTTACAAATATGCAGTATTTTTTTTCTGCATATTCGAGCTGTATCACAAAACTGGCGTAGAAATATTTTAAAATGTTAAATTAATTAATCATCGCTAAGCCCCGCCCTCCTTAATAGCTGTAATAGCTTTTCGCCTGGCACGGCTGTTTGACATTCCCAAGGAAATAATTAGTCATTTTTTTGGGGAACAGGTGAGATATCTGAGAGAGTGCAGTATGCATTCGAGGGGTATATCCACAACATGTTATGCATAAGAAGCTGAAAAGCACAAGCAGCGGCCGCCATGATTCCAGTTCGAAGTTCATATTAACTTATTTACAGGGCAAATCCGTGAATTAATGTTCCGAAGTGAACGGATTTCCACTGCTCAGGGAGAAGGGAGCAATGAACACAGTGTAGGGACCATGTCAGTTAGAACACAGTTCATCTTCTGATGAGCTGATTATCAGAATCAGGTGTACTAACAGAGAGGCATGCAAAATTTGCAGAGCGGTGGGGCGCGAGGTCCCGGATTGAGAACCGCTTCCACCACTGCGTCCGAACTTTTAGGATACCGGTGCTGCGTCCGAAAATGGCTTACTTCCCTACTATATAGTGTGTGAAAAACAGTATGCGAGGCGAATAGTATGTCCGAATTCATAGCATTCGAAATTCAGTAGGCGAGAATTACCCGGATGATAGTAGGCATCCCATGGACGCTTTCCTATCCCATAAGGCTCCAGAAGAGGAAGCGTCATATTCAAAAAATGGCGGAAAGTGGAGGCGCGGCTCATTTTAAATGTAAGCACCTCAAGAAAAAAAAACTTGTTTGTTTAACACATTCTAAATAAATGGATGACTTAATTACCGCGCTGACGACGCATGACACGTGACAACATCAATATGGCAGCTGTAGTACGTCCAAATTCCAAATATACTACCCCCATTCATACTATATAAAACGTACTTTTTAACAGTCTGGTAGTATATTCAATTTTAAATGTAGTACCTACTTAAGCAGTATGCGATTTCGGAAGCTGCACGGGTATCAGATTTGCACAATGCATACGCACAAAGCTTCGGCATGTTTCCCTCACTCGAAAGCTTGACAGACCTCCCCCGCCTAGCTACGGTTGCTAAGACACAATTGGCCTGTGGCGGTTTTCAGGCGTGGCTTAGCGAAGGGTCAGTTAATTAATGTCTGTATGATACACGTTTAAAGAAGAAATGTGGTGGGTATGCAAGGAATGGAGAGTTGAGAGGAAAAGACACTGAGGGTTTCCTCTGACCGCATCAACACAAGATGGCACGTCAATTAAAATGGGAAAATTTCATGAGAAGATGAATTTAGGTTCTCTTCTGGTTTGAGTCACTGCCAAAATTCTCATATTAATTACTAAACATATATCTGTAGTGCAAATAAAACATTTTGGGTTATTTTTAGGGGAAAAAATCAATGGAATGGTTTTCTGTCATAAGTGTGAATGCTGCCAAAGAGGAAACATACTATATCAGAGGTTACATGCATATTATGGGACCTAAAGAGTAGATCGTTTTAAACACTGTATGATAATCTTTAGTTTATTTATTATTTCACTTATTTTGCAGTTACTAACATTATCCTTCACATCCAGTTTCCTGGGGATGTGGCTATAGTGCTTTTTGATTTTCCATTACATTGGTCCAAAAGGGAAATATGAAATGGCCTAAAATCCCATTTATTTTCTTCACTTAATTAGTGAGTATTATATCTCTAATTACAATATGCAGTTGGGTGTGTTATTGAAGATTTTCAAGCAACAGTGGCTGAGTGTTAAAAGCAACAGACACTAAACAACCCGTGAGGAAACCTACCGTCCCATCTGACAATCCTGCACCATTCGGTTTAGTGTAATGAAATAAAAACTACACATATATGTATAGACACACAAATACAAAACCCAAACACAGAAAATCAATACAGACAAAAACGTGACAAACATTCACAGAATGAATAAGACAATAATAATCCATAAAAAAAAAGACAGTGTAAAAAACATACAATTACAGTCAAACATACATGAATAGACAAAGATAAAAGGATGCTGACGTTATGGTGTCATTGAATTGTCATTGCACTGAATGTGTCTGAAGAGACGACCTCAAATTAAGACTGCAAATGTCACACACTCACCCTTTTGCTGGTTTCTCGAGCTGTGATCTCCTGCGTGTCCAAAAAATTGTGTTTTCATTAATTTATGCACACTGATAACCAGACCCAGATAGATTTTTGCACTACTATAATAAACAGATATACAAAGCTTGGCGATGATGTGTAGGATATTTGTGAAATCTGTTTGTGAACATGAATAATACTCACCTCCGATTTTTGCAGTGATCCCAGCATTAGGAAACACAGGTCCTCCAGGACGTCAGATGTCTGGAAAAGTTGAAATGAAAAGTAAATAGACAGCGTTTCACTGTCCCTTCACTGTATTATCAGCTTTTTTTAATGCTTTTACTATAATCACATTCCGGATTCAATCTTTTTGCCAACTTTTTACAATTAGCACAGGTTTTGTATTTCTTTGTGGAACTGATTATTTGTAGGCCTCATTTATCTGCACTTCAGGTTTTGAGTCAAAAAAAGGAAAACATTTTAGTGCGGATCAGCTTTCTGTGGAGCTGCTTTATACTGTAGCTTCAAATTAGTTTATTGATGAGCCGTGCGTCAGTTATTGAACTGAAATGAATCAACATGGAACTGAACTGAGCTGAATAACAACACTTGAGCAGCTCATTGCTGAGTTGAATGAAATCAATAAATGAACTGACAGGAATGAAATAATGTCAATATTTCTTGCTACAGCTGCTTTACTACAGAATTTGAATTTGTCTGGGTGAAGTTATAATACTGTAAAGCTTGTTTAAAATGATTTCTATTGTGTAAAGCACAATAGACTTGGTAACAATTTAAGATAAGTAACACTGTTCTCTTAATAAATTCTTATTTTGCTGCTTATTAATAGTTAGTAAGGTTCAAGGTATTTGTTTGGGTATTAGGGATGTAAAATAAGGTAATAAGGCATTAATATGTGTTTAATTAGCACTAATAAATGGCTAATATTCTAGTAATATGCATACTGATAAGCAACTAATAGGTGTAACCTTAAAATAAAGTGTTACCGGTGACATGACTTGGTCACTTAAAGCTCTAAAACATAAAAAAGAAATACAAATAGAATCAAAAGAAAACAAGCTGACAAGATGGAATAGTTCACCCAAAAATGAAATTCTTAATTCTTAATGAAAAGTCTTAATTTACTCACCCTAGAGTAGTCCAAAACCATGAAGGAAGATATTATGAAGAAAGTTCATAACAAGGGTGTTTTGGTCACTATTGACATCCATAGTAGGAAAAAAAAATACTATGAAAATCAATAGTGACCCAAAACACCCTGGTTACAAACTATCTTCATAATATCTTCCTTTGTGTTCCGTTGAACAAAGCAATTCATAAAGTTTCGGAACTACTCGAGGGGGAGTAAAAGATGACAGCATTTTCATTTTTGGATAAATTATTCTTTTAAGCATCTGAGTCATGTACTGAAATTGTTGACAGTGTTAAATTATTATAAATAAATTCTTATAACATATTTGTGACACTGGACAACAAAACCTGTCGTAAGTGTTAATTTTCCGAAATTAAGATTGAAGATGAGTAAACAAGCTTCTCATTGATGTATGATTTGGATGGATAGGGCAATATTTGATCGAGATACAACTATATGAAAATCTGGAATCTGAGGTACCGAAAAATCAAAATGCTGAGAAAATCATCTTTAAAGTTGTCCAAATGAAGATCTTATCAATGCATATTACTAATCAAAAATTAAGTTTTACTATATTTTTGGTAATAAATTGACTAAATACCTTCATGGAACATGATCTTTACTTACTATCGTAAGGTTTTTTGGCAAAAAAGAAAAATCTATAATTTTGACCCAAACAATGTATTTTTGGCTATTGCTACAAATATACCCCAAGGACTTAAGACAGGTTTTGTGCTCCAGGGTCACATATGGCGTACTAATTTATAAATGCATTCATGAGATCAGGTAGGTTTGTGTTTCTGCTTTACATTTATATGCCATAATCCAGCATGCTTCCTCACTGAATTGCGAAAGGCAAAAACACTGTATTACTCACTCTAAAGGATGGGTCTGCAGAGAGGTAGAACGAGCACAGATCGGTTATCTACAACAAAAGAGGAAGCAGTTGCAGTTTTAGGCCTTGCATAAATGAAAATTCAAAGAACACTTACAAAGACCAAACTCAAAATGAATCACATATCGTTCATGTGTTGCGTTGTTCATTTCAGCCCACGGCCATAAACATGCATTAAACTATGCTTTCATATCCCAGCCTCTAGATCCCCGGGTTTGCCCATGTAATTTCTCACATGCACACAGTTAGCACGTGTAAACAAAGCACAGACGTAATCATCACCTCAGAGAGTCAAGTTAACAGCTATTTAAACTGAACAAATATTGGATAAGTCATTTATAATGAACTTTTGTCTCTGAGGAAGTTTGTATAGAACTGAAGGTAGTGATTTAATGGGAGAGTTCACCTACGGTAAAAACGGAAGAACTCATAAATACGTCTACTGACAGTAAATACACACCTGGGTTAGTAACTGCTCATGCTCTATTGAAGATGGATTCAAGAGCACTGGAGCACCTGCAATCCATGCAGAAATCATTATTACATATAATCCAATAATAATATTTAAGGGTTACAAATACGTGAAGATTAACATGAAACATTAGTATGAATTTTGCATGGAAAGAAAAATCATGTTATTGCACAGCATTGTTTTGTCCACTTGAAATGATTCCAAAGTCTCTATTGGTCATAATTATTTAGTAACTACATCACCTTTCTAAATTCTGAATATCTTCATTGTCATGAGGTTTCTTTCAATTGCATCACATCACTGCGACTGAAATCAATCTGGAAGCCTTGGGAGCTGTAATCCTTGTGAGGTTTAGTTGTACGGGTCTGAAATTAATTACCCCTGCTTATTGATTTTCTTGTTTTGGTGATTTTGACCTCCTCCCTCAGTGGAATAAGCTCTAATTTAACTGAGTTTGTTTATTGATCTGGTCTCTCAATCTGGCTTTCCTTTTTGAACCATTACTGTCAATGATTTATGGGACCTGTTTAAGACCTGGAAAAAGTGAGATCCTTCGGCTCTAACTAGTGAACAACTGAAAAAGTCATAAATAAATACCAATAGTAAAGACAGTACCCCTCAAATGTTACAAAACTTTCATCTTCATGACTTTCTGCTTGTCTTATGACATTTAACAATCAATCCTGGTATAATTTTATCTGTGTATTAACAAATGAGTCACGAAGTTGGCAAGGCTACCAATCTATCTCCCCTGGCTTTTTTTTTTTGTTTTACGGGGTTATTATATTATTCAAATTCGAATGACATCACCGCTGTCAAAACTGTCTCCACTGTACAATAACATTCTCACAATAATTCCTCTCGGTGACATCATTATCATTATCAGTTACGCTACTGAATGTAATGGTTATTTTGCTCTTGGACTTCTTCAACAAGCAGATGATCATTTTAATCCTTCATTCACAAAATAAATCATACGTATAATAGTAACTGTTTATCTCGTTTTGCAGGTTTATTGGAAAACCTCCAGCATTTTTTATTGTGCTAATTAGTCTCAACCTAACAAGGCACTTTGACTATATAGTAAACTCTTAGTTAATGCATTATTGCATGACGCACTTCTGCTTATTATCTGCTGACACACTAATGCAGCACATTTTGAAGAGATCTAAGTCTTCAATAAAAATCTAAATTGTTTTTAAAACATGAAATCAGGAAGAAGTCAATCTAAAAACAAGATATTTCACTTAACCTCGGAGAGCAACAGAGGTTTTTTAACACCTGTTGCAATATTCATGCATTTCATCTGTAACAATAAATGCCATCATTTCAGCTTGATCCTAAACATTTTATGATTTGCACGATTAAGTGTTATGAACTGAACTGGACAGATTTGTATATTTGTACAAGTTCGATTTTACATTTAATTACCCAAGTAAATTACAATAATACTTGAATTCGAGCAGGCTACTACTTGTGCACAATGCATTTTTTTTTTATTTTAAACCTAAAATGTCACTATTGAAGAGGACTGAATTTTACAGTCATGAAATTCAAGATAATTAAAGTGCACCTGAAGCATACTTACACTAGTTCTACTTTAGCAAAACCAAATGTACTTCAGTATATCTTTAGTTGTACTTTAGAACTGCCTCGGAACAGTGCATTAGGCACAACATTAGCTCAATTAAGGACTTTAAGTAAACAGCTTAACATCATACATCATAATTTAAATGATAAATCTACTGTTTATCACGCAGGTGTTTAGTACCATAATTAGGCTAAATGTAATTAATCATTTGAATTAAATAAAAGTTCTCATTAAAGAGAAAGTATATAGTCCACCAAACTTCAGGTAAGTTATTCTAATATCACTAACAGGAGAGACTTACTTGTGGTGATGGGTATGAAGGAGATGAAGAGGACAGCGAGCTTCAGGGCTGAGTTGTGTGCTGGACTCATGGCGCTCTGACACTGAGCTGCTCCGCGTTCACACTGACTGCTGCTCCTCATGCTCTCGTGCGTCTGCTGCTCTGCCTTCTCAGTCTGACTTAGAGCACAACATTATGAACTCTCAGTCACACACCCTCTTCGTAAATCGACCGGCAAAGTACGTCACGATGTATTAGCCCGGGCACATGATTAATATTGAATAAAATATTGCTCTGCATACCATTTAAGATTAATTAAATATGCATGTGGTAATTCCTCTGGTTTATAACCATACTAGACAAACACGCTATATCAAAGGACGGATTTTTCTAGTTTCTTATGTTTATGGGCAAAACAAAGGGGGAAGGATAAGTAAACACTGAAAATGTAACACTAGAATGTAGATTGGAAATGTATCATAAACGAAATTATCGCATTTGGAAGAAAATAATCGTACACGAGCTAAACATACAGAATACAGCTATTTATCTAAACCAGCAAGTTTTTAACACCACCTGCAGATCACCAAAATAGACTAAATAACTAAGTGTGAAGGTCTAAACTTACTCCAGTCGCAGTTATCAGAACCGTCAAGGCGCACTATGTAACTTTTTATGTATGCAAAAATGCATAATGAACGAGTACATCATGCATTCATCTTCTAACCCTTTTTTTGTCTTATCCAGAATCACAACGGGACAATTAATAATAAGTGCTCGTAGTAACGATATTCGTAGTTCGGTTCGTCACCTCTGCGGATCGACAGCTGCGTCCAAAAACGCGCGTACTTGAGCACTATTCTATGACGTTTTGGAGTATAAATAGTGTGAGTAGTGCGTTCACAATGAAAATTCCAAAGAAAAAAAGTGCATTACAAACACCTGGATGATGCAATCAAATAAAATGTCACGCACTCAACAGTCGCAGCTTCCTTACGTAGCGTTTAAAAAAATGTTGAATTTCCGGTTAGTAAAACAACGTTAGTATTCCATTTGGGATGATACTAAATAAGTTTGAGTGCATAAGTGAGTAGTGTAAGTGCATAGTACATAGTGTACGTGCATAAATGCATAGTGTAATTGCGTAGTACGTAATATAAGTACATAAGTGCATAGTGTAAGTGCATAAGTGCGTAGTACATAATATAAGTGCATAGTGTAAGTGCGTAGTGTAAGTGCGTAGTAAGTTGTGTAAGTGCATATGTGCGTAGTGTAAGTGCGTAGTACGTTGTGTAAGTGCATAAGTGCGTAGTGTAAGTGCGTAGTACATAATATAAGTGCATAGTGTAAGTGCGTAGTAAGTTGTGTAAGTGCATATGTGTGTAGTGTAAGTGCATAAGTGCGTAGTGTAAGTGCGTAGTACATAATATAAGTGCATAGTGTAAGTGCGTAGTATGTAATATAAGTGCGTAAGTGCATAAGTGCGTAGTGTAAGTGCGTAGTACGTAATATAAGTGCATAGTGTAAGTGCGTAAGTGCGTAGTGTAAGTGCATAGTACATAATATAAGTGCATAGTGTAAGTGCGTAGTGTAAGTGCGTAGTACATTGTGTAAGTGCATAAGTGCATAGTGTAAGTGCGTAGTACGTAGTGTAAGTACATAAGTGCATAGTGTAAGTGCATAAGTGTGTAGTGTAAGGGCATAGTACGTAGTGCGTCTTTTGGAACACGGAACTGTTACACAGTGCTGATTTAAAATCAGGACACGGTAGGATCCATATAGCTAGGTTCACAAAATACTGAAATTATCACACATTACATCGTACAAAGGTCTAAATTGTCGTACAAATACGATAATTAGCGCACATCTGGCAACACTGCAGTAAAGTATCACTGACTGCGTCCAAAGTTATCCGTTGTTTTTCTCCAGATTCTGTCTGAAAGAAATAAGAGTGTTTAACCCCTTAGCACTTCAGTGACTCCTGAGGTAGGCTACAATCCCATTCAAAAAAAGACCATAGGATCGCCTAAGGGGTTAATTGAGTTTGAGATCCAGGCTCAGGTAAGCAAACTAAAGCTTCTATTGAGTCCAACGACCAAAATCTTTTACTCTCTAAGATTCTGTAAATGTGAAAAACTAATGTTCATTTACACATTATTTACAAACTAATAAAACTTGTTTATCATTTCTGGAAAGACCTGTATTCACATGTCAGTAATTACACTTTGAATCCATTTCCTCTGGATTTTAGGCATCTGTAGAATATCTAATGACCACTAAACCACAAGGGTTATAAACTGGGTTTAGAGCACATTTCCACACAGAAAATAAAATTGTTCATATTTCTTTCAAATGTATTTCCCTTAGGAATCAATGCTTACTAACTCCTGATGTACAAACAGGGAATATGATGCACCACTGATGTTCCTACATGGCCTGAGAGAGAACAAAACATTACATGACAGACAAATCGTGACTTTCTTTTTTTTTTCTTTTGCAAATGTTATGTTGCCTGCAAGGTCTAGGAAGCCACATAATGACACAGGCATCTGACAAAACACCAGGAAATAACAATCTGCCTAAATTAAAAAATGAATGAGGATTATTCATACATTTTTAAATCAATTCATAAAACACATAAATGCAATTTAACAGCTACAGTTTCCTTGCTTGAGGAAACTGCAGTCTACCTTGGGATGTCGTTATGCAAAAGCAACATAACAGCACAAGCACCACCAGGACCTAATGGATCTGAACCAGCTTTACAGGTCACCAAACTGGCTAGAAACCGTGGGGTTTGGTCTAAAGTGCAAGTGCACACTTAGACACGGGAAATAATTGAATTATGCATTGATCTAAAAGGGACATGGCCTTATATGCAAATATTATATAGTAAAAGCACTACCACCGAGGATATTTTTCCTGTTTAATTAAAAAAAAAAATTAAATGTGCGTGCTCTAAATTTGCTAAATATACAGCAGCACAGATGCCACCTAGGATTTTGAACCTGTATGAATCGGACAGAAGTGAGTTATGCAAGCATTAATCCTGCTCGAGGAAGACAAACACGCATGTCACCTATTGCATGTTGTATTAAACTTAAGCCTTTTATGCAATATGCTAATTAAGTACATTTTATTGTGTAAATAGTGGCAGTACAGGATGATAAAGTTGGGAAAAACTATGTTTAGTCAACAGACCTTGAGGTCCTTTTTCTAATTGTTCACCAGAAAAGCTCACGTCTTTTACGCATTAGCTTCTGATCATGATGTCAACTAGAGAATGCTTATATTACATTATTGTAATAAATAGTAGAGATTTCTTGTAACTTTCAACAAATTTCCAATTAACTAGGAAGAGGAAGGTGTTGGATGTGTCATGGAAGAATAAAATCCCTAAATTCATCCTTTTGTAATTAGCTTTGTCCTATTTTATGGGTGTGGCAGGAGCTCCCTTGAGTGGGATGTAGATACAGATAATATGATTGCACCAATGTCTGTTTAATATCTCCTCATTATGAAAATGTCAAGCATCTTGGTGTCATGAGCTCTAGAGTAAGATTCTCAGAACGAGGATATGGCCTCACCTTTCAGGGCTTATGTGAGTGTATGTGTGTGTTTGATCAGTGGGATCGTTCATATTCATACGTTTGAGTCATGCGAAGATACAAAGAGACACGTATCTCAATGTGTCCATCTGTCTGGGTGAAGTGAAGCCTCTGGGTGTGCATGTGTAGGGGAGATGCTGAGTTTGTGTGTCTGTCACCACACATCATGATGCACACGGGAGAGAGAGATTTGATACACAGTTAAGCATAGCGCCACTGGGAAATATCGCCTAAATATCAAAGTGAATGAATAATCAGTGAATATCCTTTACAAGAGGGTTATTGCTGGAGTTTTGGGGGATTGGGACTGGATGACTGAGTAGCTTCAGGAGGACTGAAATAAATACAACGAGAGCATTCACACAGGTTAAAGAGATAATTTATTCAGCAAGAGGGACGGGAAAGGAATGAGGTAGGAATGAAATTAAGAGTATTAATCACAGATGAACATCAAGCAAAAAAAAACACTGCAGTCAAAACAGACAGGTGAGATATAATGCGCAATAACAAAATGAATATGTGATTCAATGATAGAAGAGTAATCACCAAAGTCAGAAGTGAGTCACCACACATATGTAGAATTTCCGTAGAAACGAAAACTCACGTTGTTTGGTGAAAAAGAAATAAAAACAGTATTTTTAAATAAGCAGGTTTAATTATTCACTGTTTTGTTAAATAAAAAAACCATATTATTGATTTCAGAATAAATAATAAAAGCATAACAAGTACTTTTAACGGTATAGTTAACCCAAAAATAAATTTTAATTTACTGATATTTTATTATGGGACCATAAAAAAAGATAAGAGTATGATACTGTAACTGTTAAACCCAAAAAATGTGAAGGTACCACATGTCTATATCTTATTAAGCTTCTTATTTACACTACAGTGTCAGTGAAGTACAATAGCTTTGGGTTAATGGATGGCTCTACCGTCTCACTTATTGGACAACTTGGGGTCTCTGTGACCCAGAAGCACCATGGGAAAAACGTGACTCAGCTTCAATCTAAGTGATTAAAGTATGACTCACACAGCAAGTTTATCAGCGTTAATGTCACCCGTCATACATCCACTCATTCCCCCACCCATTCCTACAACACCACCTACACACTCCCAAACACATTTCCCCAACAGTGTTCAATTTGCCCAGTAGTTTTAACACACAAAGTTATGCCTGTTGGATCAATATGCCGAGGGCAACATGATGTCAGACGTAGGGTAATTTGCCATTTAGAGTGCATGTTGTGCTTGACTCTTAACATGCAGCACATAAAGAGCTCTCATATGGGATGATTATAGAACACATGTTGGACTTTCAGTTAGCATCATGAAATAAAACAACCCTGACATCCCACGTCTAGTTGTTATTTCTGAACAGCTGAAATGGTTTTTTGAAATGTTGTGCATTTATGCTGAAAAATACATACAAGGCCTGAGTCAACAGACCTAAACAAAAACATTTCCAGCTTTTATAACCTGAATTTTTGGGAAATAATTTGCTCCACGGTAAACACACTCGTATCCATAAACATCCATTTTTAAAAGTCAACAGTCATTTACTTTAATGCGAAAATGGTAGTATCTTTTTCACTCCTCTGTCGTTGTTTACAGTGAAAAGAGACCGGGTAATTAACCTTATCAATGGCAAGATACTGACATTATGTCGTTGCCACTTCATGGCAATCTTGGAAAATCAATGGGTGGAGAGCAGCTGCACACAATGTAGCCGCATCTGATAAGCTGCTATGTAATTAATGCTTCCGTTGAGTATGGCTGCAGCATTAGAGAGGGAACTCTGGGCTGAGGGAATAAACATTGATATTTCAGAGTACTAATTAGATACCGTGTTGTCTTTTAGATGGACAAGGAGTTTAGGCAGTGTGCGCTGCAGAAAAGAAATCCTGGAGGGCCAGTGTCCCTTCAGAGTTTCCCTGCGTTCCATTCAGAAGAGCTCATCCTTATACCCTAGTCCCTTTACCCTCCGGAGTGAGAGCTTCAAAAGGGTGTTGGAGTTTCTTGAAGTGCCCTTCTGCGTCATCACCCCGTGTCCATATGGAGATGCCGTCACCATGCATCTGCGCAAAGAAAGGAGGCCGAAGTGTATATCAGTTGTTCTCTTCGAGGTCCTTCATACCGAAGGGCCCTTTGAAGTCGCCAGTAATGAGCACTTTGGTTTGGAACGACCCTTCAGTATGTAATAAACACTAGCATTACTATCATCTGACTTGTCTTGAAAAACGAAGACAGTTTGTCATTCGTTGTAGGAGAAGTCAAACTGCAAGACTGTGCACCAAATCTTCTGACACTGCCTAAATGTTGTCAAGGAAAAAAAAAATTAGCAACCACTATAAATGTCAAAACCAGCAATCAAAGTTTAGTCTATGATTATAGGAATATTTTAGGATTTTAAAAATGTGTCTCCAGAAAACCAAATCTTGGGCAGAATTGCATAGTGTGGGCTCAGAATTACCTTGGCAAAACCACAGTGACCAGCGAGTTTGATTTAAAGTGCCCCTACTATGAATTTTGAGAATTACATTTCATGTGAATGATAACATCCTGCAAAGTTTTAAATCTTAAAGTGTACCGTGTACAAAAGTTATTGTCTCTCAAATAATCATTTGAATCATTGAAACGAGTCGTTTTTAAAACAAGTCCCAAATCGTTTCACGTTGAAGTCAAAAAATATTAGCATACTGCCCACTAGGGGTGTGAACCTACACTGGTCTCGCGGTTTGGTTCGATTCCGATTATTATGTCATCGATTCGGTTCAATACAATATCACGATGCATTGACGATGCACTGCAAACTCAATTTTCAATTTTAATTCACATGGTATAATTTTTTAATAAAAACACATATATCAGATATATCAACTAAAACTTTAATTTGACCTTTTTCTCCATGAAAACACACTTCTTGAACAAATGTATAAACATGAAATTCTAATTTATAAGCCAAAATTTATTAATTAAATTTATAATTTAGAAAGACAAGACATTGCTGTTTGACTTTTAGACTGTGGCTGTGGTATAACTGGTTATGGTCTATTACTGAACCGATACCGAATCGTCCTCGTCTGCATCGCGATGCATCGTAGAAACAATTAATTTTGACACCCCTATTGCCCACCCACTTGTTGCACGCGCAGACCTGGAGTAACATGAAGCTGCAGGCCCGGAGGTCCAACAGCACGCTCAGACCTGCACTTCCAGACCTGTCGCTTTTTCAGACAGTGCCACCTGCTGTTTGGATGAACATTTGTTTAGTAGCGTATGTAACGTAGTAATGTTGTAATAATTTCCAACAAAATTATGGCAAGTAGCAACATCAGACACATGAGTAAGGTTATTCATTTTATTAAAGCAATTCCTGAAAATTACCAGTTTTTTTTGCATAAATCAATGTGACATCTAATTACACCAACAATCGAATATCCTATTTTAGTATTTAATTATAGTTTAGATTTATAGTTAGACACAATTTTATGTTATTTAATAAGTGATATATATATACTAACCCCCTTTTTTTTTGCATTGTTTACAGCTCGATGACTTGCAGGACCTCATGAAAAAGAATACAAAAATAAAGTTTGGTGTGAGAAAATAACTCAAAGCACTATCATTTTGTATGTATATATGGGGGATAGGTGATGTTCATCCTCTCACTCAATACTAAACAATTTGATAAATCCTTAATAATTAGGAAAACTTTAAATGAATATAAAAATATTTATTTAACTAAACAATTTCTATTTACAAATACAACTATTAAAAATAAACCAGACTTAATGCATTAAATCATAACCTATGTGTAATATTTTATATTGTAGCGCAATATAAAATATAATAGATGTCACATTTTTATGCACGTCAGACTAAACAGAGAACTCTTTATCTTTACACACATAAAGAACGCTGATCTAGGCCGTCAAAAACTCATGGTGAAAGAAATTGACCACTTGGGAAATAAGTGACGGTGTTGTTCTTAATGGTGAACACGGTGACACTTGTCACATTGAGTAAGTTATGCAATTTCAAAGAAGCCCCCTGGGCTCCACGAGACTGATGAAATGTTGAAAGAAAGCCTTTGAGAAAAGCATATACTGGCTTATAATAACTCAAATGACTGAGAAACCTTTCCTGTTTTTTTTACTTTTGCTACACCTCTACTGCACTATCATAAGCTATGCTAACATGAAAGAGATCCCTCGAAAATAAAAACTACAGTTTGAGAATGCAAAGCGAATGAGGAAGATATAAAGCAATTAAAAAAATAGTAAAATCAGATCGGAGAACAAAATTGCACTCAGTGAAAAATGGGCGCTAGTGTAATTAGTGTGTGCAATTGTGGCCACAGGATGATTAGAGAAGTATTCCTTATGCTTTATAATAAGTCTGAGAACAACAAGCACTGCAGCATGGCAGAAATTTAAACTATGAAAAATGCCTTTTGATTGAGAATTGGGGAAATAAGCAATTCCTCTGCTGCAGGTGATATATTTCTTGATTGAGATCATCTACAAACTACATCTGAGATGCTGTTTCGGTGATTAATGGAACATATTTACAAGTTTATATCTACAGTTTGTTTACTTGGGGCCAGGATCCCATATTCCACAGGGATATTTCCTACCTGGTGTTCCTCTCTTCTAGTGTCCCCAAAAAAATGTTGAGAAGTAGCATACAGTAGGGTTGAGAAAAATCCGATTTTTACATATTGATTGGTTTTTTAATTTAAACACATTTTTTTGTGAAAGAAATCATTCTTTTGAATTAGAAATATGACAGTGCCCTTTGTCCATAAGCTCAGGGTAGATGGCTGACTAGCATGAGGCAAGAGGCCTGCAGAATGGTTATGTTGTGTTTTGCTCATTAAAATAAATTAATATATTGTGTCAAAAATAACAAATTAAATATAACCTAATATTTTATTGTATAATAAGAATATTTTATTATAAATATGGTGATTATTTTTAGCATGGGCACCCAACTTCTTAATATTGACCATGTGAATCTAACAATATCATGTCAACAAGTCAGCCTTTTTTATCAATTGTTGTGCTTTTAGTCTTAACAAGGGGTGATTTTCAAGATCTGTGTCTGCAAATACCAAAAATTTGGTTTAGGATTGTCAAATTGATTAATCATGATTAAACATATACAAAATAAATGGTTATATATATATATATATGTAAATGGTTACATATATATGTAACCATTTACATATATATATATATATATATATAAAATAAAACAACGTAACAACTTTACTTATAGAAACAGTCAATAAAATTCCCACTGTTAAATTCTATATATTAATTGGTTCATATTTTCAGTAAAAAATTTTGATCTAATAATTTTTAGCTTAATTTAATTATATTATTATAAAATAAACTAACAATTAATATTTATAATTGTAAGGCCTCATTTAGATTATACCTAATCTAGTATAAACATTGCTTAAATCCCAAAGTGCAAAACTTTTATTGGGAGTCATGACAGATTACAGACTTATAAACCATTGATCCGTTCATTAGAATGAAATAATGTTGTCAGTTGTGCCTCACAGTCATCGCCTCTCAGCGGGGTTTTCCTTCCGATTCCTCTTATCCAACATCAATATTTTGTTGCCTGTCATTAAGTCAGCATGTATTATGAAGACGCTATCAATCCTCCTCCTATTCACATATTTCAGTGTGAAAAGCCATTTGGGAAGATGATGTTGTATAGTCTGACACCTTTCATTATATTCGGCCAGTTGCCAAGTGTTGATTTAAATGTTTTGATTTTTTATCCAATATCGCAACTACCAAAAGCAAGTCAAGGCATATAGGCCACTGAGAGTGACGAATTAGTAGTGTTGCCCAGGGCAGGTGATGCTGTGTATTGATTGAAGTCAAAAGTGTTTGCGCTTGAATTTTTTATGCCACTTTTTCAACTCCACTGACATGGTGTTTGTGTGAACATGGCTTTTAATATCAAGTTGACATTCTTGTAAACAGACAACCAAAATCTCTGAAGATCTCTTTAGTTTGAACATTTACAAGTTGCTTACATGCATATGATAAAATAACATTGGTCTTGGTATATTGACTACTTATATAACAACCAACATGTGAACAATGGAGATACACTGGAGAAAAACACAAAACAAAAGAAAAAGAAAAAAATACTTGCCATGCAGCATGAGAAGTGTTTTATATCTTCAAAAGTGACACTTTGTTGAATGTTCAATGTTTAGCACATGTAAAAACAGGCGCAATGAGTACCCTAAAGTTTAAAGATTCAGCTTTTTTCAGTACATACAAGATTGCTGAGTCTACTTTTCATCAATTGTGCTTGTTGCATTTGCTAATTTGTCCAAAAGAAGAGATGGTCAGCTTCGTAACACAAGCCTTTTCAACGGTAATGCCATTATCTAACTGACCCTATTCACAGTACAGCCTCATTACATCCTTATGTTGGCCAAATGACTCTCCATTTTTTTCTACACAAATAACCTGGATATTATATTCATCTGTTGTCCGCATCTGCATAATAAGATAAATGTTTTCATGGGATGTGACAAAAGAGCTTTTAACTTTGCATGATCTGACTATAAATGCGGACATAGTAGGTTACAATGGATGACAATAAGCTTTCATAAGGTAAAATGAAGACGGAATGAAGACATTAGTTATTAAGGTCAAAACATGATGCTGTATAAACACCCAAGTAAACGTCAAAATATACAATATGGAATATAATTATACATTACCTATCCAAAAAGGCTTCATTTTTATTTTAAATAACACTGAGTAAATGTGTAAATACACTACTCAAAAAAAATAAAGGGAACACTTAAACAAGGGCCAGACGTCCACAGGTGGGGGTTGTGCTTGCACCCCAACACCGTGCAGGACGTTTGGCATTTGCCAAAGAACACCAAGATTGGCAAATTTGCCACTGGCGCCCTGTGCTCTTCACAGATGAAAGTAGGTTCACACTGAGCACATGTGACAAACGTGACAGAGTCTGGCGACGACGTTGCTGCCTGCAACATCCTCCAGCATGACCAGTTTGGCAGTGGGTCTGTTATGGTGTGGGGTGGCATTTCTTTGGAGGGCCGCACAGCCTTCCATGGGCTCGCCAGAGGTAGCCTGACTGCCAATTGAGCACATCTGGGACATCATGTCTTGCTTCATCCACCAACGCCACGCTACACCACAGACTGTCCAGGAGTCGGCGGATGCTTTAGTCCAGGTCTGGGAGGAGATCCCTCAGGAGACCATCCTCCACCTCATCAGGAGCATGCCCAGGCGTTGTAGAGAGGTCATACAAGCACGTGGAGACCAAACACACTACTGAGCCTTATTTTGACTTGTTTTAAGGGCATTACATCAAAGCTGGATCAGCCTGTAGTGTGTTTCCACTTGAATTTTGAGTGTGACTCCAAATCCAGACCTCCATGGGTTCATAAATTAGATTCCCATTGATCGTTTTTGTGTGATTTTGTTGTTTTCAGCACTTTCATGTGTTATTTTAGCGTTCCCTTTATTTTTTTGAGCAGTGTATGCTCGAATTGCAACAGTAGCAGATAAATGGCGCCTCTTAGTGGTTGACGAAAGATACGTCGAGCGTTTTTAAGCGTTTTCTTATAAGAGATCATCATATATAGTAAAGTAAATTTAGTCACTAGAAATCAGCTTTTAACACTATTTATTTAGTTCAAGATGAAGCTCTGATGAAGTTCTGTGTTTTGACTTCTGTTCTGTGTGAGCTGTGATTTTGACATTATTTTTATTAACTAATAAATATATATCTAACAGTTTAGATAAATACAAATGGATGACTTTAGCTCCAGTTTAGCTCCAGTTTGCCTCAACACATCTGCCTGGAGGTTTCAAGTGTACCTGGCAAGACCTTGACCGCTGTTTCAGCTGTGTTTGATTAGGGGTGGAGCTAAACTCTGCAGGACACCGGTCCTCCAGGACTGAATTTGGTGACCCCTGCCATATAGTCTATATATTACACAGGGCTAAGTACATTCCAGTTCATACAGTACTCATTATGACCAGAAGAGTGCAGCATCATGCAACTAACTTTGCAATTCCGCCCTGAGACACCAGCAAAGTCTGCTTGATTTATGATTTATGATATGATGTTCTGCTTCTTCTTCTTCTTCTTTTTTTTTTTTTTTTGGAGAATTGCCATGTCACCATAACACGCACTATTTTCTGTGGAACAAAATAACAGCATATATTTTGAATGTCTAGAGGGTAAGTGACAGAATTTTTATTTTTGAATAAACTTTCTATTTAGATATTCGGATCTGGAAAACTGTGAATAGCGTATGACCAATATGTAATTTTGTCTTTCTAAATAAGTTAAGTGAGCATCTGCTTAGGTGATTTTTTTGTAAAAAATAAACACAAATGCATTCCAGTGGAAGGTGTGGAAGCCCAGATCCTGCACGTGGGCATTGGGAGGAAATGTGCTTTCCTTAGTGGAAAGACAGAGAGTGTGCTAGAAACCTGCTTGCTGCTAGGCTTATGCAGGAGTTTAATTTAATGTAAAAGCTTTAATTCCTTTCTAATCCAGCCTTCTGCTTCGTTCTGGCACGTGTTATGTTATCTACACATTCAATTTATTCAAATTAAATCCAGCAATTAAGCATCTGTGCTTGATTCAAATAAAAATAACCATATGCTGGGTGTAACCAAATCCTGCCATACTCAAAGCTGAATGTGGCGGTCAGTGCAGAGACACAGATGAATGAATGGATGTCCAGTGAGGGGGTCTGGGACAGAGCGACAGCTGCAGGGAGACAGTAAATGTGCTTCCCATCTCTCCAGATGGCCTACATCTTCATAAGCCTCAGATCTTGACTGGCCCTAATGGTTTCCTAATATGTTAAGGGTGGTTTAAGTTTGAGCAGATCTGCAAAGTGATCCAGGTGAGCATCAGTTGTAACAAAAATGTGTAAAAGGACAACTAATATTGAACAAAAAATGTATTTGCCACTTAGATGTTTGAGGTCAGTAGGTTTTTTATTCTTCATAAGTCTCGTATGCTCACCAAGAGTTCATTTATTTTATGTTGTTTTATGTTGCATGTATGAAAAAATACTGTAAAGGCATATATATGGTGAAATATAATAATTACTATTGTTATTTCTGTGTTAGTATGTTTTATGATTTTTATAAGTTATTCAAGTTTTTAATACAAATTATTTTCCAGGACATTTAAATGAATTTATTTATTTATAACTGTTGTGGCAAAGCTGAAGTTTTCAGAAGTCTTTGATGAACAGAAAGCACAAAAGAACAACTCAAAAAGAAAAAAAAAAACATTTATTTGAAATAAAAATCTATATAGAAATGAATATTAAATTTATAACATCCTAAGTGATCTATATGGGATGGGCAATATTGTGGAGGGTCACAATTAATTTCAATGGAATCTGTCATGTTAATAAAAGGATATTTTGAGGATATATATGAGTGTATACTAAATACACAGCATGCACACACTTGCCAACATTTGGTGAAAATATCAAATTTATGATTAAATAGATTGTTTTTATGTTTATGTTTTACAGTTCTCTGCACTTGTTCACCATCTTGGATGTATTTTATCACTAAACGTGCTGAAAAAAATAATGATGACAGAGCTGACTTAAAGTAGGATGACCCACAATAGGTTTTTTAACTCATCCGCAGTGCTTGAACTGCATATGTGAGCATTCCAGGTCATGGACCGCCTGGAAACATCAGCTTCCCAGGAAAGACCAAGGCTGGGCGATTAGCAGCTGGTGAACAGAGCAGTGCCTTTGTTCTGCACCTCTCTTCCCATTGATCTCTCTGTCTCGTAGAGATTCACATTAGAGCCATCAACAATCAGCCCCACCTCAATCATGGAAAGGGCCCTGGGCTGAAAACCATTAAACGGTCTGCTGGTCTGTAATCATAAAATCATGCTGTGAAGCCCCCAGCCCTTCATGTAAAGATCCATTGACAAAAGCATGCAGGGCAGAGTATTAAATCCTGCAGAAACTCTTTGTTAGTGCCATTTGGATCTACATCATGGTTAAAGCAAATATATATTATACATAAAGTGGAATCTGAACTCATAGAAAACATAATATTTTTTAATACAACGGCATAGTGAATGACCACAAATTTGACATCTTACTCTATTTTGACAATGTATAACAGGTTTAACAAAATGTACAGGTTTTACTGTTTGTTTGTTTGTTTGTTTGTTTGTTTAATCTAATAATTGTGCAAGGGATCATAAATATGGAGAGAGTTGTTCAAGACATGAGAAATGAGTCCACTATTCACAGTTATCCATGAGAACTGACAGGATGCAGATCACCCATTCACACACACACACTTGATGGTCCTCCTCATTGGTGCATGAGTGATAACACAGCCCGGCAGAGGTGGAAAGGTCTCTCTCCATCTCCCACCACCCCTCTTATCAGTGACCTCTTACACAAGCTATTGCTCAAGACTAAAACGTTCCCGAACACTAAGTCCATGGTGCAGGGAGAAATATAACATGTGAACGGTATGTTAAGTATGTGTCCACGCTTTTTCCAGAATACAAGGTGTGGCTGAAACACTCTTGCTGTGGACATTGACAAAACAAAAAGGAATCCAGAAGGGAAAACTGTAAATCCGATTACCAGCAGGTTTTTGCTAAAGCCATATTAACTGCATGTATGCAAGACAAAGGGCGTTGTGAGAGATTTGAGAAATTGTTTATTCAGCTCAGGGTTTTTCAAAAATGTAATATCAGGGACCAATGAAAGCCCTTGCTAGAGAACCTTAGTCCTGAAGCCGACACATAAATAAATAAAAAAGGAAGAAAAGTGAGGGGAAAAGTATTTAATAAGTACCTTTAATAAATATAATTATTTTTCTATCCAATATCACAATATAGAAATATTTCAGTAGACATATATGTACAGCTGCATTTTTCTATCGTTCAAAAAAAGCTTACCATTACCAATACCATTATACAGTAAACAGGTAAAAGATTACAATTATGATGAAAAAACTCCTTGGAAAGATGAAACAAAAATTTAGTTTACATTTAGTTGTATGACTGTATTAAAAGGAGGGAGAGATACAATGTGATTTATCAAAAAGCATTATGATCATATTAGTAATATTTAACTAAATTTACTAATATTTAGTTTTAATATTCTTTTCTAATTTACTTTTTAGTTTAGATTTCTTAAATCCATTGGATTGTGGGTGGTAGCCTGATGACAAACTGACGTTTATGTTCAAGTTCTTACAGAAGGCCTGCCACAGTCGCGAAGTGAATTGTGGTCCTCTTTCCATCACTATGTCCTCTGGAATGCCATAGAAACGGAAGACCTGGTCCATGACCACTTGAGCTGTTTCCCAGGCTGATGGAAGCTTTGGAAGCGGTATGAGGCGACAGGCCTTAGAAAACCGGTCTATAATGGTCAGAATGGTTGTGAATCCATTAGATGGAGGTAAATCCGTGATAAAGTCCATGGGGATGTGAGACCATGGTCTCTCTGGGATAGGTAGGGGGTGTAATAGACCAGCGGGCTTGTCTTGACTGGGCTTACTGACATTGCAGGTTGTACAGTGACGAATGAATTGGATGACATCGGCTGCAAGGGTCGACCACCAGAACTGGTTGGTGACTAATTCGGTGGTGGTTGTTATGCTTGGCAGGTCATGTACTAGGTGCAAGACTCTTTCTCGCAAGGATTCGGGTACATAAATTCGGCCTGGAGGACATTCTGGGGGTGATGGTTCTTGTGCTTGAGCCTCTGTGATTTCTGAAATGATATCCCATCTGATGGGAGCGATTATGCGAGGAGGAGGAATGATGAAGTCGGGAGGATTCGCTTCGATGTTTGCCTCGTGCTGGCGTGAAAGAGCGTCGGCTTTTCTGTTCTTCGATCCGGACCGGTATGTGATTGTGAAATTGAATCGAGTGAAGAATAGTGACTTAGCTAATTCCTCCTGAATGTATTTCTGCATACTTTCAGTCTCTGGTTGTGACAGAGGGAAAATGCGCCCCTTGGGAGGTACGGCCCCTGGCAGGAGTTCAATGGCACAATCCGTGGCTCGGTGAGGTGGCAGTTGGCTAGGGCTGCGATCGCCACACGTGGTCTACATGAAAGTAAAGGGAGATTCAAGCGCTTAGCAAATTTTCCCTCAGCCCCTGAATCAATAAAAGCTTTGGTGTGAATCTTCTCTCCTCTAACAATGACAGTGACAGGTAAGGTCATGTTATGCTCTGAAAACCCATTACTCACCCATGGGGGCATGGAGCGAGGAGGTCGAACTGGACAGGTAGCGCGGATGTGTCCTGACTGGCCGCAGTAGAGACAGAGGTTGTCCCGGATGCGTTTATTGCGTTCCTCCTCGGTCAGTTGGGTCCTTCCAATCTGCATGGGCTCTGGGTTGGAGAGATTGGTGAGTGGAGGGAATGGACGAGACGAGGTGGATGGTCGCAGCCGCCGAGATCTGATAAAATTATCCAACTGAATAGCCAGCTCCATAAATTCCTCCAGGGACCTTCCCTCATAGCGGCAGGCTAGTTCAGACTGCAACTCACAACTCAGCGCTTTCTGATAAAGGGCCTTGAGGGGTGCAGGAGGCCAGCCAGTCCGTGCAGCTAGGGTCCTGAACTGCAGCGTGAAGTCCGCTGCGGAGCTGGTTCCTTGTTTCAGAGCGAGGATCTCTTCGCTGGGGTCTCTGCCATCAACAGAATGGTCAAACACATCCCGGAAGCGTTGAAGGAACTCGCTGTAGCTCACGAACAACATACCCTGACCCTCCCACAGGGCAGTGGCCCAGTCCAAGGCTCGTCCAGTAAGAAGGGAACAGATCAATGATACCTTGTTGTCCTCATCAGGGAAGGCTCCAGGCTGGCGAGTGATGTACAGGCTACACTGCATCAAGAATCCACGGCATTTCCCGGGTGCCCCGTCGTATTTTTCGGGAAGTGAAATCCGTGCAGTGTGGCTGGAGCTTGACAGAGCGGAAGCTGTCATTACATCACTAGTTCTGGCGGCGGGTAGAGGTGTCATGGCGACGATGGCGGAAGTTAATGATTGCATGGAGGCCTGCAGTGAAAGCATTGACTGTTTAAGATCCTCCGTCATCCTAGTGAGCTGACCCAATTGTTGATGATCATTTCCTGGGTCATTTCCATCATGGTTGCTGGATCTGTGTGCGGTGAAGTCTTCTGTAACAGAGTATCAGGAGACGGTAGATCCATTCGCAACTCTTTATTGACATTCTTAAGTCAAACAGGCGAGTATCATCAGGGGCAGACATGGTAAATACAGAGCAGACAAAGACAGTACCGTAAACAGGCGTGTGGTCTGGGTATCAGGCAGTAATCACAAACGGAGTCCAGGCTTAGGTCGAGGCAACATGCAAGAGTTCAGAGTTCAGTTCCAGGCACAGGTCGGGGCATCAAGCAAGGTTCAAAGTCGATATAAACAATCCAAACGTAATCCAAGAGACAGTCCAAGAGTAATCCAACAACGCTCAGTGGTGATACAAGATCAAGACTTCACACAGAGCGAACTTCCGCGGTTCCTTAAATACTGGCGATAATGCCGAACACCTGGGGCGGAAATCCCGGGAAAATGCGGTCCGGGTGGGAACTAATATTCCGGCGATGGTTCCCGCTGACGACGGTCAGACAGCGCCACAGAGGACCGCCTTGTAACAAATAAACTAAAAACTGGAGGCAGAAAGTTCATTTCCATACACACATCACGCATCTATGTTGTCTATTGCGTGTGAGGCTGTATTTGACTCCTGCTGCTCCCCAGAGGCACTGTGACATAATGAAGAGCAGCTCTTTAATTAGCACATTTTAACAAGGACACAGTGGCCACAGATAGTGTGGAGAAAACCATGAACATTAAACTCTGTCAACAACATAAAGAAAGAGCTATAATCTTCTTTTTTTTCTTCTGTGGTAGAAATAGGCTTCCATATGATCGCATCAATTCATGATGTCAAGTGTGTGTGTACCTGGTATCCCCTATGTCATGAGGAACAAATGTCCTCACAAGGATATACTAGTATTTTTTTTTCCATTGTGCAGACATTTGTGATCTCCATGTGGAAACAAGTTTATTATCATACAGAATGTGTTTTCTTTTCTTTGCTTTTTTTTTTTAATGCAGAAAATTTTGTGTGAGGGGTTAAGGGTAAGGAAATAGAAAATACAGTTTGTACAGTATAAAAAACTATTACGTTTATGAAGAGTGTGTGTGTGTGTGTGTGTGTTAAGGAGCGCTGGAGGGAAGTCACGACTCTTTGCTACACATGTGAGTGGTCATTGAGTAAGTGTACTGAGTTCACAGGAGAGTACTCCACTCCATAATCTTGTTGTTTTTGGCAAAGAGGCTAACTCCATAAAACAGTACTGTATGTGTCTCTCAGTAGTCTATAGCTACTTTTCAGATCTCTTCACCTTAAGTAAGATTTAATAGAATAGTTCACCCAAAAATTTAATTCTGGCATCATTTACTCTTCTATTAAAGTCAGATAAATTCAGAAAAACTGCACTAGAAAATATCATAATCAGGTTTTATAATTTATGTGTTCAATCAAAAGGTATGTACATGTATGTATCTATCTATCTATATGATTTGATTTTATGCTGTTGCTGGGAGAGAAGTGGTAAATATGGTTGAGGAGAAGATCTATTTGTAAGCTAACAGCAAACTCACACAAGCACAGACGTGACATAATGAGGGCTTAACTTCATCAGCTGAAAAGGAAAGCCATTTCAGAAGCAATTTCCATTTGTTAAAGAAAGTTTAGCAACTTATATTAAGTAAATAGGTAAATTATCATGTCAGGTTGGAATAAATAGTGGCTTGTCACATGGTAAGCACAATATCAAGACTCCTAATTAGTATTTATAAGTACGAGTCTTTTTCTTGTAGACTGTTTCTGGTTCAGAATATGCTCTGTGGAAACACCTGTCAACAGTGTTGTGAAATAATGGCTTCGGTTCTGCAGTGAGATCTGTCAGACAGGTTTTCTGCCACACAGATGTGTCTTCCTATTCCTTTTCACACAAATTTACAGATTTTCGATTAATGAAGAGTAATTTTAGCACAATTACTTATAAGAAGAATATCACGTTATGACTTCAAAATATATTAATATGCTGGGAGATTTGAAAACTGATGCTTTTGAATGTTAGCATCACACATATCCAGCTTCGTATCTGTGGGTTTCCATAGATTGTAGGTTTGTTCAGTAGCTCACAGAGTACAGAGATGTATTTGACAGTCTCTGTACTCCTTGAGCTTCCAAACAAGGTGAAGAGCTCCGCTTCGAATCCTGTGTAACTACAGTTTGAAAACAGTTCAAATAAAATAAAGAGTAAAAGGAAGCAACAAATGTGTTTTTATATCAGTTTTGTATTTGTTAACACTATCGGGTAGGTTTAGGGTTGGATTTCACCCTTTAAAATGTGCCAGGGTTCACGTATTGCACCTGTGTTTTAGGGCCACTCAGTTGACATTTCTCTTTGAAACTGTGGCAAAAAGTGCAGTAAGGCACGTAAAAAATGGTATTGCACAAAAAAGTGCACAGAGGTACATATTTTAATCCATAATACATAAAACACTTTCTCCAGAGATAAAGTCCGTCCCCTGTTGTCCTTTCACAATAAAATCCACCAACATATTTAGAAACATTATTATAGAGAACTTGTATTTTAGCCAGAAGAAAATAAATTGTTTTTAGCAGCTCTTTAAACTCTCGTTCTAACGGCGCCCATTCACTGCAAATGATCCACTGGTGAACAAGTAATATAATGCTAATTTTCTTAATAATGAAGAAACAAACTGGCTAAATCTTAGTTGGGCTGTGGGTGTTGAACTTAGTTGAACTATTGCTTTTATGTAAAACAAACAATGTGCAAACAGTGCTGTCCGAAGAGTGAAAATAGTATATTTGCCTTATATAGGCTAAAAAACATTACAGGCTATTACTAAACACATCATAATTTAATAAACCTGAATAAACAAGTCCCATCTGGTGTTGGTGAGTCATTTCCCAGGCCCCACACTGTGGTAAAAGTTCTGGTTTTGTGTTTTGTCAAAGATTTGACCAATAAACCTAACAAAAGTGTCATGCCACATGGAGTCCCAGCCATAAATCATTCAGTGTATGATGTTAAACTGTCATTGCTAATACATTTTGATTTATTACAACAACTTCTAGACCCCTTCACCTCGCTCTTCTGGGATTTCAAACAGGCTTTTGAGACCTAACTGATGAGGAAACACTCAACTGTTGGAAAAACCTCAGGGGGGTTCTGGTCCATTTAAAGGCAGGTAGATCTTTTCCTTTGCTCTATATTAAAATCCACCGAAGGAGGTAAACACAGCTGCTCAGCTCTCTAAGCTGTCAGGTGGATGGCAAGACAAGATGCTCATCTGCTTTAAACATGGATGAACTTTATTCCTCAAGTTACTTTTCATAGTGTGCTGGTGCCCTGAACAGATGACTTTTGTATTAGAGCCACTCTCAAAAATCATTATTTAAGTCCCATTCCTCCCTCAGTCATTTCCCCTGCTATTTCACTGGTGATACAAGTTTGAAAGTCAACTCGTTGATTTGTAGTAGTGCTCTGCAAGAGTAAGCATGCCATTGCACATTATGCACTCAACCAGTCACAAACACAGCCAGCTGTTTAGCATGGATGAACAGATCTTTCTTTAAGTGTTCTTTCACTGTAATTGTCTCATCATCATACTGAAAAAGGCTGAAAATATCATTATTGTTTGATATATCATTATTGTCATATATCTGATAAATTCCAACACTGAAAGAGCAGCAATACTTGACCATCTCCATATGCATTGTTTCAAACTCCCTTTTATAGTTAATTTGCTACTTAAGAGAAACAATGTCCACAAGCCATGATGGTTGATCAGATCTAGGATTTATAAATTAAATAAACATGACAGGCTCTAACTGACTGATGCACTTCATTAACTTGCTATCACAACCAAAGGCCATTAAACCTGATAAAGTCTCTCATTGAACTTTTTTCGTGAGGGATCTACTTCAATGTTTGTATTTTAGGAAAAAATAGAAGACTTTCACTGTCTCCTCTGTGGCCTTTTTTAATATGTGGAAAACCCCTGGCTCCCACGTGTCATCTTCATGGATTTATTCTGTCCTGAATGTACAAAGGCTGGATGCGCTGAAGCTCAGGGTGCCTCTGTGTCTGGGAGCCATTATCCTCCTGGTCATAAAGAACACAGAAAATGAGAAAAACAATTCAAAGTGTCACATTACTTATACACCAGACTGTGAATGATATGAAAGAGCCTCAAGCATTTGCTTTGTACAATGCCTGTGAAAGAGACCATCTTCATACAGCATCCAGTGATTCACCCAGTAGCGTCATGTGACTTGGACATCCCCTGTGAAACAACAGCTCATATCCAGCTCTAAAAAAAACTCACAACTTTTTCCTTTAATTTAATATGGAGAAGGAAGAGGCAAGCAGCAGGAAGGGAAGCCATAATAAACAAGGTAATGTTGTAGTTAAGAAACAGCCAGGGAAAGGAGAGAGGTGTAATTTAATAAGCAATGACAAAAAAAGAGCTTGTTAGCTCTTCAAATGCACTGAGCTTTGGTCATAGTATACGCTCCTGAGGATGTAACCCAATATATGGAATATAAATATTTTAAAATCGATT
Organism: Enteromius afrohamiltoni; assembly: GCA_034779775.1. Classification (NCBI taxonomy): domain Eukaryota; kingdom Metazoa; phylum Chordata; class Actinopteri; order Cypriniformes; family Cyprinidae; genus Enteromius; species Enteromius afrohamiltoni. Next base: position 695,938 of record JAUYWG010000021.1, on the reverse strand, counting down.
ATTGAAAAACCCATATTGACTGATATTCTGAATATTTCATATGGACAATGGAGCACGTCTTCCTCATTGGCTATGGCACTAACAGTGCTCTATGTATCTTAAAAAGATTAAGCACTAAGTTATATACTGTAAACAATGACTGGAGCCTGCTAACAAATTGTTATGTCTTTGTTTTAGTATCAAGGAATGTTTATTTATAGCTAAACAGTTATTTGTTAAAGGAGTGATTCAAGACGATGACTCAAGACCACTGTGTTCAGGACAAGACTGTCACCTTCACATTAGGTAATATGCCATTGATTTTCTTGTTGTAGTTTTATATTATTTCAAACATAGAGACCTACTAAATTATTTATTTTCTTGTTTCAATTGTAGTTGCATTTGTCTTTGAAATGAACAATAAATAAATAATAATAAAAAAAAAACATTCATATAACCTAAACCTTTTATTTGTGGATTTATTTATAGCATGCATTTTTACCTCAGCTAAAAATTCTAAAACCCTTTAGAGCTCATTGGATTTTACTCTACAGCTGTACATATAAAATTATGCAATTTAATAGTGTCGTGTTTATGATTATTATTTGTCATGTAAGCTATGACGTCATTTACTGCTTGAAACTTTTTAAATACATAATACAACTTGAAACACAAAAGTATGCCAGCAAGCTTATCTTAAACTCGTCGTACCTGACGCTAACCTGCACTACATCTCCCGTTAGACATCACTACATCTACCTTGTGTGATCATGCGCACTCTCTCGCTGCTCGAGTGGAAAAAAATGATGACGTCAACTCTCTATAGGTCTGTGCAACGCTGCGATCAAGCGCACTCATATGTCCACTCACCCAGACGAAACAGTGGAGTTTGAATGAATGAAGAGACCACGTACGAGGTAAGAACAGCCCTTCAGCGGACTTTCTGGATGAACGTGTGCATCGCGTGCTTATGGATTGTGTTGGGTTGTCGTGACGCGAGAGTGTATTATCACCGCTGTCCGATCACAGCACGGAAGGGTAATGCTGATTGATGATCATGGCATATGCGCTAAACGGTTTATTCATGCAAGACCAGGATGAAGCTGTTGTCAATGGTTGATCGCACAGACCGGCAAAACTATAGCGAAGCAAAGAGTTGCTCACACTTTTGCATGTGTTTTAATTTGGCTTTCTTTCAGTGCTTAGTATTCGCCGTTTTAAAATGAACGATTTGCGTCTTATTTGCATGTGATATCCTTTCCTCTTAAATAATGAAGCCGGTTCTGTTTTGTGTCGTGTCGCTCGCGCTCATGTCACGATTGTCCAGAGCACAGCCTGTGCGCGAGCATGTAACCGGCTCCCAAACTGCTTCACAGTGCTTCTTATCATCTCCAACCCCAAAGCTCTTAATAACTGTCCAAGACAACAGTCCAACCCCTCTTTTAGTTTACAATATTTCCATTAATACGTTTACTGTTCTTCAGGGTTCGAGGAAAATGTTATTAGTGTAACTTCTTAAATGCCCTTGAGAGCACCAAGAGGTGTTTATGAACTGGAACTGTATTCTGCTCTGAATCTATGTTTGTGTTTGGCTGTCTTGGGATATTTTTTGTTGGATGCGATGTTGGTATTTTTCGTCACATAATTCTTTCATAATTCATGTTCCTCATACTGTCCCAGGTGTGTATGGCTTTCTTTCTTTAGCTTCACCTCATGCTCATATGAATGCACTTATGACAGCTGGCCAGAAGCGAGGGTTTGTAGTTTTAAAAGGTTATAAATTATAGCATTTTCCTCATACATGACTATATTGTTTTACTTCTGGGGTCGTATTGGTTATTGTTTTGATCGCTGTGTGTGGTTTTAAGGCATCAACATTTGGTTTTACCACTCCCTAACATTATATAGGCTCATAGAGATAGATCTTTGTGTTCATCTTAAGAAAAAGGTCAAATGCAGTTTAGTACAAAAGGGATCTCACATTCTTATCAGATAAATCTAGTTAATAATGCTGAAATGTAGAAATAAAGCTCCTATCTGTTGTTTGCTCCAATTTTTGACTAATTAAGTGTTTAAGTGTAGACTAGACTTAAAAGCTTTTCTCAGCAGATAGCCACTTACTGCTATCCTTGATTCTCTGGAATCAGAAAGCCCTTGTCAACCCATGTTTTCATCAGTCTGTTCTCTATAGCTAGGGCAGTATACCCTGTGGGCACCATGGGGCATCATGAGTGATGGATTTCTGCACTTGGCTTGACTTGTATTCCCCCAAGACTGAGCATATGCGCCCTCATATTGGCTCCTGCTTTGATTTTTAATCAAACCGGCACGGCAACATCAACAGCCGTTTCACATGATTTTTGCTTTTTATGATATTTTACCCCAAGTCGTCATATTATTTGGCATGTTATTGCTGTAAAGTATTATATTAAGACAGAATTTGGGTGAACCTGCACTTTTTTTTTTACGAATATTTAATACTGATTTTTATCAGAAATCCTAACCATGGTAAAAAATTCAACCTCACAAGAATCATCTTATGATATCCCAACCCTGTATTGAAGATTTTGGGGTCTTATATAGTAACTGCATACAAAAAAAGCTGTCACTTGAAGGGAAGTTTTCTCACAATTTTGAAAGAGATTTTACTGGATGGTAAGATATCAACATGATTCCATTTCTGTACTTGGACCTAGAAACGCATGTGTTTACATTCTGTGCTTTTCAGTAGTATTATTGAGAAAACACTTACATTGACTGGGATTGAATGAACACATTTCTAGGTAAATAGAGGCGAGCGATAAAGCTCCCACTACTGAGCTCTCAGTGTGCATTCAATAGTTATTCAGTCTTTGTTGAAAAGCTTTTAAGAGAATAAGTGCCTGCCATTGCTTCGCTTCATTAGTGTTTGTCACTGACAGAGTACATTTGTTCTAGCTGTACGGCCCATGAGTCCAGACAGATTTACAGGACTGTCACTCATGTATTAACCACATATGTGAAAGGTTTGGCTTTCTTTTTGTGCTGTATTGTGGGTGAGATGTCGGGCATTGAGTGGTAATATTTAAGCCGTGTCCTGATGTTTATGGAGGTATTCATGGGTGGGTGTGTGTGGCACGTGTTGTCTTTTGTCTGACTGCGCCATCAACAAACCGCCGTTTTTGCAGAGCCACGTGCCCGGGTGCAGGTGAAGGGTGTGTGTGGTGGGGTGTTTGGGTAATTAATTAGGAATAGGGTTACACCAGCTGGCCAATCAGATCACTGCGGCTGCTGCTGCCTCCACAGCTCATGTTTGTTAATGAGGAGAAAGCTGAGATGCCGCTGGGAGTCGTAATTGTTTCCGCTGGTGAAAGGGTGGTCCCGGGACAGCTGGGGTTACCAGCACCGCACATCACACTCGACTGCTCTGACAAACCATGCATACTGAGCCATATCATTCAAAAGCTTTTGGTTAATATGATTTTTAAACTGCTTGATAGAAGGCTCTTTTGATCACTCAGTGTTTTTACCTCAATGTTAGGTCGCTAAAATATTCTCTGTCATATTTTGTTCACTGCATTGCATCCAAACTTATGTAGTCTCCTTCCCATCCTCCTGTTCTCCATCTTATGACCTTTAACCATGGCAGCGGTTCATAAACCCACCTTTATGCAAGAATACTAAACTGCAGAAGATGCTTTGCACCAAAAGATTTATCAAAAAACATTTTGCTGCCATTGCACCGTCGTTTGTGGGACAAATTAACCTTGGATATTGACTCTTTCTATTAATCCGATCTGAGGTACACATTCTCAAGCTCAGTGTTCGGTTGAAATGTACTGCGCAGAACTTGAGTCTCTGTTGTCTTTTACAGAATTGGATGAGGACTTCTTAAATGAGGCTTGAGAGAGATCGCAGCATGGCAATGCTCTACAAGCCTATCGGCTCTGGCCAGACCTTGTGAGACAGGACCCCGCTCAACTTGACCGTAACAATGGGCCTGTGTGACCATTTGAATGTCCTATTCTCCGAGTGGTGTGCTTCACTTGGGTCAGACAATGGCTTCACTTTGCATCATTTATTTCCAGAGGCCCCGTGTGTTACTAGGCCGCTCCTGTTTACTGCGTTCTCGATTGTGCTGCATCTACACACAGATTTGTTTGTTCTGTTGTCAGCTACAGTAAAATGGAATTGCGCTTGCTTGTAATATGAGATCTTATTGTCTTTTCTCCACTCAGTCAGTTATATAATCCTGTTTCAGTTTGTTTTGTCAAGCTGTCCTTCATCTTGGCTCAAGGAAGATTATGTGAATATTAGGGTGACTGTAATTACTTCTGATTTCTTGCGTGCTTCGCTTTTTATTCTCCTTGTTTTTCTTCAGTTTGTCAATGCTTTAGCCCTAAAAGCTACTTTGCAAAAGTGATGCAAATGGTTGATTAGTGTAGGATTAAACCTCCTGATCTTCTTTATGGACAATGCAAATGCGTTTTCCCGGCAACCAACTATTGTTGCGGATCTTATGCATATAATCTTATGCATAATCGCTTTCTGTAAGCTTGTTGACCTGAAGGGAAAGCTCAATAAAAATTTAAATGCTCTTATTATTTACTCATCCTCATGTCTTTCTAAAGATTGAACTTTTTTTTTCTTCTAAGAACACAAAGATATTTTGAAGAATGTTTCTGTTTTTTTCCGTGAGGCTCAAAATAGCCTTTAAAATTACCCCATTATATACAGATTCTTATTTTGTGTTCCAAATAAAGTCAGGTTTGGAACATCAGGAGTATTTGATTACAGAGTTGACATTTTTGGACTCATCCATTAAGTGTTTGACTTACTTGACACTTTTAGCTAAAGACTGTTGCTGAGGTAAAAATCTGTGGTCTTTCCTCAGTCTTTCTCCTCTTGGAGGCCCCATGACCTTCTTTATTTCTTCAGGGTCAAGGAGCAGGTCATCCTCAGGGTGCCTTTGAATAATTGTAGTTTTCTTAATTCATTGAGGGTTGCTGGTGCATTCCACAACTTTGCTACCAGGATATTGAGAACATGGATGGTTGGTTGAAGTTTTACTAACACTTACTGAGACATAAAAGAAAATGCTTCCAACTAGGTTTAATGATGTTTTAAAAAAGAACTCTTTTTAATAACTTTTTTTTTTTAAGTTAAAGTATTAAGTTAGATTAAAAAAGTTAAGCTCAACTGACAAAAAACAGGCTACAGTGAGACTCATGGATATGAATAGGGCAAATTTGTGAGCTAAATATGATTATTTTTTATTTTAAACTTGTGTAATATTTGAGCAGTATAGTTTTTTTTATTTTGGTTTATAAATCACTGAGGAAGTCCTAGTTTTCTAGTTTTGATTTTAATGGCAGCTGAGCACACACATTTGAGTGTCTTTTTTTTTACATCTTGTTATGGCAATCAGTAGGGTTTGGTTAATAGAATGCAGCAGCAGCAACCAGCTCGCGAAAAATACACTTAATCTATGTCGGCAAATCTATGCGAGATCATTTCAAACCCTCGCGGGTGCTTGATATGTCATCCGCGCAATTCAAGCACTCGCGCGTGATCATTCCTGCGCTCGATCTTCTTACCTGCTCGCACAAACGCTGTTTTTGTCACGCACATTGTTTATTTTTCATGGCTATGCTAAAAATATTTACCGTTAATGTTACAGTGTTAATACTGTAAATGCAAGTGCTGTTGATGGATCCTAACTTGTATGTAAAATGGAATATTAATTTTAAACTAACTTAAATTCCTTCGATTCAAAGAAGAAAAAAAAAAAAAGAAAATCTACTCCGGTTTTTCCAGTCGGATGTTTAAATTCATTCCTTTTGAATTTATTATTGATGTTATCATATAACGTGGTTTGGAGAGACAGGACTTATCATTAAGTTCTATAGAAACCGGGTGTAGTCAGGTGGTCAACATTAAAATGCCTTTTTCATATCCTTTCAATAACCTAGCAATTCTCCGAATTCTGTGGCTTCCTGGTAAAGTAAACATTTCAGTAACATTAAACCAAGTGCCTCACACCCTTAAGAAATGTGCACTTTTTTAATTGCCGCCATGGAAAATCGTACACGTCAGGTCAAGATTTTGTATAAAGAAGTGTTTTTTTGTTTTTTTTGTGATCTCAGCATTTGTGTAAATACAGTTGTTTATGAGAAGCAGATTTCCTAGTTTGATAGTTTCCCGCTGTTTGACCTCCCTAAAGCAGTAATGCCATAGTTTGATTTGTTGCAGGGATGTCCAGCAGTGTCTATGTTTGGGCCTGTGGTTTTAGTGGCCGTGTGCGCGCTCTCTACAGCGTTGATGCTGCGCTGTAATCTGAGAGTCATAATCTAACTGTGGAGAGGCATACTGACATGGTTCTTCCTCTGCCCCCACACTGCAGGGGCTGGACAGATAAAACAAGGCAGACGGCCAAAACAAACTGTAGCGTCATCCTCCCTCACCACTCTTTAAGGAGGTGAAGTGTGGCTGAGGGTGCTCTGGCCCCGCTTCTCGATGCTTGAGATGTGAAGAGGCTGAGAATGGGGGCAGAGGACAGGAAGGTGTTTATTACACAGGTATGATTAACGCAGACAGCCTGCTGGCGACACCTGAGTTGTAAAGTTACTCGGTTAGCATTCCTTCCACAATGAGCTCCTGTCAAGTGCACAACTTTTTCATAAGGGATAGTTAATGAAAAAAATATGGTTTTGCACAACCTTGTGTTGTTCCAAAACTTTCTTTATTCTGAGGAACACGAAAGGTGAATTTAAGACGTGTCCTGGCTGCACTTTCTTCTGAAGCTGTTTGGTATCTTTGGGTGAAGAACAGATCAAAATATAACTTAAAATAAAAAATTCATTTGGGTGGTGTTGTAATTATGTTTAGTTATAATGTCCACTATTGTAGTAGCCTACTTGTTAATATTTCACTTTTTATTTAACTTTTTGCTTTAGTACTTTTTGCCATTGTTGTTAGTTTGTTTTAATATTCAGCTTACACATTTTTATTTCCTAGTACTATTCATTTTTTTCATTTTATATTCATCTAGTTTTAGTTTTCCAGTAAGTCATATGAGGAACATCTAACCTTATAAAAACATTAATAAAAAAATAACAAGGACTGTTGCGCTTATTTTTGGTATAATTTACATTTTCAACATCTGATTATGTAGGTGTTTGGAAGGGATGTTTTTTCCGACACAACTATACAGCTCAATTGCTTTTCATTTAAAAGATGAGTCAAATCATTCACTCAAAGTGGCTTAAAAGAGGATTTAGTCTGTAAATTGGACTACACTGGTTGTGCAGTATGTTTTTGGGTTAAGCGAGGAGAGGAAAAATGTATAACATAAAATTTCTTGGATTTTTTTTATGTATTCAAATGAGACGTAACTTATGTAAATTATGAGTTTTGCTGTGGGGCTTTAGGAGAAAAAAAACAAAAACTTTTTTGAAGGATTTCCTTTTTGAATGGTTATGTTTGCAGAAGTATTTCAAATATATCCCTCTGGTTTTTTGTTTTAACTTAACCACTCCTTTCATTTTCGTTATAAAAATACATTTTGTTTTAAAAGAAAATCAGGTTTGTATGGTTATTGTCAGAATTGCGAGAAATGAAGTCGCAGTTCTGACTTTATAACTCGCATTTGCAACTTTATATCTTGGAATTCAGAGAAAAAAAAAGTCAGAAATTTTGAGATAAAAAGTCAAAATAACCTTTTTTATTTTTTCTTCAGTGGCGTACACGGGCTTCCATATTTTTGAAATGACACGGGTAACAACAGAACAACAGAATTTCCTTTTTTTTTTCTTCAGGGTGAACTATTCCTTCACCAGTTGTGTTTGTGAAGTGATGTTCATTCTCTGATGACTGAATCATTGAAGAAAAAACAGCAAGACTTCTTCAAAGACCATGTTTGCCAGACACTTTTATTCCTTTCCCTGTGTCAGAACCACTGGTAGGCTTCAATTAAGTCTTTTGTTTCGTGGTAATGTCTGAGAAACACATACTTCTCCTTCATCACAGGCCACGTTTCGGTTTTTAACATGATGCTGTTCATACACGTTCTTTTGTTCCCTACACTGTCATCTCCGTTTCCATGATGTGGCTTGATTTGGAGCCAAAGACCAGCTGACGCTCCAGGTGTGCTGATAGTGGGTGAGATAAAACAATAGCATCACTGCAGAAAAAAGAACACTAGGAGCATTATTTGAAATGACTAATGTGAGTAGTAAATAAAAACCATAAAAACATCCAGTGCTAAATTGTGTTGCGCACAAGCAGAGATCAGTGTATCAGTGAAGCATTCAGAAGATAAGTATATAAGTATTACAATTTTAACTGTATATTGAGATGTTTGTGTCATTAGGTTTGTTTTCCTGAGAAGCTGCAGTGCTAGAGGTGAACTCTAAATATTTAGAGCTCCTTAAGGATGATAAAGGGATGTTTTAAAGGTAGAGGCTTATAAGGTCAATAGAGGGCTCGTAAATTGTCATTATGTCTCCTTAACTCAAAGAATTTTTTATGGTGAACTGGAAAAAGTGTTTCCAATCTTAAAGGGATATCCTCCCCTAAAATGAGGTCTGTTATCATTTACTTACCTCATGTCATATTTAATTTTCATTGAATATTGTATTAAAAAAAAAAAAAAAAAAAAAAAAATATATATATATATATATATATATATATTTTTTTTTTTTTTGTTTGTTTGTTTTTTGTTTTTTTGTTTCAGCATTATTGTAATTCTATTAAAATAAATATTTGATATTTTATGAGAAAATATAACAATAATAATAATAAATAATAAAAATAAGAATAAAAATAAGAATTAAATAATAAAAATAAAATAATACAATTTATTTATTTATTGTTTTTTTACACAATAACACTGGATGGCCATTGTCTCCATAATTTTATTTTGCTGTAAATTAATATTTTGCCTAATTTTTTTTGTGTCACAAGTTATACAGTATTCAAAAGACATGAGGCTGAAAAAATAACTTCATTTTTTATTCAGTCTATTACTTTCAGCCTTGAATAGGATAGTCTCTCAAACCTTCTTAAGTTCCCGTGTGAAGCTTGGATAGGTTTGATCCATGACTGACAAAAGTATTCACACCCTATATTGAAATTTAGGCCAGACAACCTATAATAAAAAGCATTAATGAATTATATATATATATATTTTTTTTTTACTGAAAACATTAGGGCTACATACAGAGACATAAAGTATCTTGTCTATCATGATTACATGTTTGTTGCATATCCATCTCAGGTTTGACATGTATGTGCTTGTGTTTTATTAAATTGGTTATTGATATTGTGTTTACCTCACCTTTACTGAGTGTCTTCAAGTTCAGGTGTACTCTAAAGTTATGTGTCTTTCTCCTAACTTCTAATACAGAGGAAGAACTGGGTTGCTCCTGACCCAGAATCGGTGCTGATGTCCCCTGGAGTGTCAGCACCGCCTGTTCTAGTTCTAGTAATAAGGCCATTTTCTGAGTTTTCACTTCAAGCATCTGTGATGCAAGTTGTTGAGAATTAGGACTTTGAAGGACAAGGTCTTTGGCATGCTCGTCCATTAAAAATTCTCCAACATGTTTCCCAAGGGTCTGTTTAATGTTTTTGTCAAGTCCTGCTTTTGTTTAATCCACTTCCTTCCACAATGTGGTTTAGTTCTTTTCTAATTAAATACATGTAAGTTAAGTCTTGTGATCCACTTGTGTGTTTAGGACTTTGGGGAGCAACCTCTTGCTTTCTGCCCAATGACAAATGATGACCTATTTTCCTAGTCTCCAAAAAGCACTGCTCTTAGCAGAAATGTTAAGAGGAAAGGCATTGCTAACACTGTGTCCAGATGCGATGGACTACATTGATAACCAATGAATTCTGTTTTTTCCCCATGTAGAGTGTTTTTTAACCACTCAACATGAGCTGCAGGGTATTTTGTGTATCAGTAGGCTGTTTTGTGGCATAAAGAAAATGATACAGTGTTGAAAAAAATGTTTTTTAACAATGTTCTCTAGAGGCCCACATAGCACTTGGTTTTGTGGCTAGTTGGGTTGGTAATATGTGTGCTTAATGAACAGGGTGGAGATAGTTGAAACTTGTACAAACACTACTACCTCTAATTAAGTGAAACAGTATTCAGAATGGGCGATGCTGCAGTTATTATAAGTTAAAGTATGTTTTCAGTGCTCCACTTGTGCTGGCCCCACCGTGTTGGTTTGACTAAGATTCTTCTAAGACCTTGGCTTGTGTACTTGGCTGTGTGTGACAGGCCTGGTCTGGTTCAGGGTGAGCAGGCAGAGATTATGTGTGTCACAGCATGACCTGCTTTGCTTCATGTTTAAAGGCACATACCTATAAGACAACAAAATGTCCTGTTTCTCACAAACAGACAACAGATCATCTTGTTCAGGCATGTTTAAATGGCAAAGGAAGATTCACCTGCTGTGCTTTGCTCTTCAGTCAAGTTCAGTGCACAGGTCCTGTTCAGTAGGAGCTCTTATACGAGCTGTTTTTGCTTTTATACGAGTTCAGAATTGACTTGGGTAATATTCCACCTTGAAAGAATTCTTTAAAAACTTAATAGTAAGCAAATATTATTTTTTTTATTGTTTTATTTTGTTTTCTTTTTATATTTTGGGAATTTTGTATTTTATTTTATTATATAATACTTTATTCTATTTTTGGATTTTTTTGTATTCTTTTGTATTAGTATTATTTTTATTTGATTTTATTTTTTTATTTATTTTAGCATATAATATTTTAATATTAATATTAT
>JAUYWG010000021.1:671715-685091 GCA_034779775.1 Enteromius afrohamiltoni | reverse complement strand
CTGTTTTCCCCACATGTAAGTCGCTTTGGATAAAAGCGTCTGCTAAATGAATAAATGTAAATGTAAATGTAAATATATCAGTTAATGAAATTTAGGTATATAACTGTAAATTTACCATAAAACCTAAAATGTTGTTACCATATCTTTTACGGACGAATTCTGTCAATCACAGCTGCTGGTTTTTTACAGCAAATATTACGGAATTTACAGATTTTTGTTCTAGTGTTTGTGGTCTATCACATTTTGTAAAAAGTCTTTAGTGTGTACCCAGCCTTAGTCACACAGCATGTGTGAATAAGACTTTATTTCTTCATCTACACCCCACCGGAATGTTTTTTGTTGTTGTTGACTTGTTTTACAAATGTAATCTGTCATTATCATTCATTTTATAAAGGTATCTTAATGCTGGGCATTAAAAACAGAGCAGATTTAATTTTTTTGCTGTTTGTTTTTGTCATCGTAGTTTTTATTCATTTTTATTTCAGCTTACTTTAATACAAATTAAACATATGCCTTGAAGACTAGTTGAAATGTAAGGACGTGACGGGACGTCTTCTTCTATGGTTCCAGTTTTTGTTAATAATAAAGGCCTAATAATCCTTAAAAGCACTCACTATTTTTATAACCTTTGTATTCGAGTAATAGAAATGTATTTCCAGAAATGTTACTAATCAAAACTGTGATAAAATGTTGAAAACATCTGGTAACAGTCATAACCTTTCAATGTTATCTTCATTAGACCAAATGGCAGGACAACCGGATGTCCACCAAGCAAGTGACCATCACTGTGACACAAAGCATCCGGCAGGTGGACAAGAGCGGGAAGATCAAGGAAACTTCACAAACCACCTATGAGGTCATGAAACCCATGGATGGTTTGATGGACGCATCAGTTGACTCAGTGCCTCAATGAGATGTGTTCACCCAAGACCTCCTCAAGACTGTATCTTGGATTTCTTGAAAGCTTTGGTGAAGATGTCATGGACCAAAGAAGTATAAAGCACGGATGACCTAAATGAGGAAGTTCATTAGTGCTGTGAATAACGGGTTTCTAGGGTCAGCAATTGTTTCATTATTTGGTTACACTTGACTTATTTAATGAAGTCTGTTTTTATGTTCTCTGTAACGTCTTTGTCAAAATGTGTTTTTCTGTTTGATGCCAACTAAAAGATCTTATTTAAAGCATCTACTGTACATACACTGAAAGCACAGGAGATAGATCAGGAAGGGCGATCAACAGATGGGCACTTAACGACTGGCTGATTGATTTTGTGAAACGTGTAAAAAATTAGACTTAAGTAAATGAAAAACATACCAACAACACACGTTTGTCTCAGAAAAAGCTGGCTTGAAGTTGATCTACTTTCATTTTGATTCTGTGTTTGAAAATCAGGGCTTACTACCACACTATTGTTGCCTTCAGCTTTTTGGGGTACAAGCGCAAACATTTGCTCACAACCTTATTAGAGTTTCTGTAGCAAGCTAGCACTACTGAACAAAGTAGAACATGAAGCATCTTTGTTTTGTTACTTCAGCATTGCTTGATATATCACTGCTTTTCTGAATTCGTTTATTGTTGAGTTATTAAATATCAACTGGAAGCACATCATAACTATTACTGTATCCTTGTCTCGCTCTTACTTTCGCCTCCCGAGCCCTTTGAGCTATTTACCCTAGGGCTCGGCAGCACTTCCAACCCGGAGCATTCTCCCTGAGCAGCACGCCTAACACAAAACCCAATGTTAAAACCTAATTTAAAATGTTAAGTTAATCCAAAAAAAGGCAGTTGACAGTACATTTAATTTAGTTTTAAAGGAATGCTAATAAAATTTAAAAATCCCTGTTTTAAGGAAACTTGAAGGTGTTAAATGGACACTGAACAATCATTACAAAATATAACATACCAATTTTCCTAAATGGAAAGGAAAGCTGTTTCAAAAACCTCTATATATATATATAGTGTACATCCCTATTGATACCCTGTTATATTCTGTTAGTATTTCATATACAGTGTTCAATTAAAACGAACTGTGCTTCGAGTGTGCTACGTTGAGGTGAATATTTATTGACATATACTACAAACATTCATCTATACATACAAATAAATGAATATAATGGTGTTGGGAGAGCTATGGTAGAGATATTGTGTGTGTCACAGAAGAGTAACATGGCAATGCAGAGAGTTAAACATCAAATACTGAAACATCTGGTCACATTCATTTACTGTAGCACCGTAAAAGCAGCGATCATCGCGTGTCCTGGAGCGTGTGAATTTGTCTCTCCTCATTATATTCAGTTAGACCCAATCTAAAACATGGCTCTTCTCTTAACATCCACACATCTGCGTTGAATTCTGGAAAGAAAAATGAAATCTCTCTCTTGGCAGATTCCATTGAATCTAAAAGTGAGAAAATGCTGAAACTTTAGAAGATGTTTTATTTTTTTCATTTCAAATAGTCAGATGTGCTAGTGTTATGGTCTAGGATTTATTTAGAGTTTTGCCTAACACTTTAGTTAGGCATCATATATAAATTGTTATGTAGTTGATCTAAGCAATTTGGCTAGTTAAACAAACAGCTGACCCAAAAATGAAGGTTTGCTGACATGGACTTATCCATGAGTCATGCAAGAGATTTAGATTAGTTTGTTTCTTCATCAGAACAGATTTGGAGAAATTTTGCATTACTTGCTCACCAATGCATTCTCTGCAGTGAATGGGTGCCGTCAGAATCAGAATCCAACCTGCTTATAAAAACATAACAATAAAACAAAGTATATAAATCAACTCAAGAAGTGAAACGCAGCGTGTCTATCATCAAGATGTTTTGAACTTTAAACCATTACTTCCATACTGGAGGAAGCATTATTATGGTTGGAGAACTTGCATTTTGTCCAGAAGACAGAGTTTAAAGATTAAACACCTAGCTTTTCTTCTTCACAAGGTTTTAACTGACGGACCAGAGACATGTGGATCACTTGTGGACTACAGTGATGTTTTTAGCAGCCGTTTAGACTTTCAGTCTGACGGCACCCATTCACTGCAGTAGACCCATTTGTAAGCAATGAACCAATGCTCAGTTCCCCCAAATCTGTTGTGTTGAAGAAACAAACTGATCTACATCTTGGATGGCCTGTGAATAAGGACATTTTTAGCAAAGTTTCATTTTAGGGTGAACTATTTCTTTAACTGTTGAGTTTTGAAAAGTGTTACTCCACCTGAACCATGAGTAGTGTTTCTGGTGTCAGTCAGGCCATACAGGCCACGCAGGGAGTCTGGTGAAGTGAAGCGAGCTCTAAACACCTTTGTCGGACCCATCATCCCCCTCCAGTGAGTGATAGCATCTTCCCTAGCTAGGATGTACGCTCTCATTGGGCCACTGTTGTAGGAATATAAGTAAACAGCAGGATTACACAAGGAGCTGTAACAACCTTGTGTTCGCTTAGATAGAGAAGCAGAATTCATTTCAAAAGAAAAATCTGACTTTTTTTCTTTGATGACGTTGACAGTACAAACAAGCCTTGTCACAAAAGATGAGCAGTACTGCCTTAGTGGCACATAAATGGAACTAAAAGCTTAAGAATAATCAGCTGCTTATTTTGAAATGACTCTGACGTAGACTAGAAGACACGGGTCAGTTTGAGCGCTGCGCTAATGTTTTATCTTTCACAGACAAAGACATGTTCTGAGGACAGGGTGCCATGGTAACATCGGCCTCACTGTCTAAACTGAATCAACCGCTACATTAACAACCAACATTGATGTCCCTGTCTCCACAGATGAGAGATCATATAACTGCATTAATTATTCCTTTCGAGAGGAAGTGCGGGGATACGGCATCTGTAGTTTCACATAAATTAAAAATACACTTCCGCTTTAAAAGCTTTGGGTCAGTAACATTTTTTTGAAAAGAGGTCTTGCTCACCAAGACTGCATTTAATAATAAATACAGTAATATTGTAAAATATTATTATAGATTGAAACGACCGTTTTCTCTTTTCATCATGTCAAAATGTAATTTATACCTGTGATGGTAAAGCTAAAAAAATTACTAAAATTAAAATGAAATATTATATAAATAGGTCATAGCGTACAGCTTCAATACATATAATGTATAAGTTCTGTATATGAAAATATACATGTGCATATAAACCTGATAAAGGCTCCTTCGCTGAACAATATTCTTATCACTTTTTATGATTTGTGGGGAAATGACAATAAACATTTACCTTGACATGAATTCAACCAGTCTTTGATAGAAAAAACGTCCTGTAAAAATAAAAACAGTCAGGGATGATAACCCAAAATATATTTTTTCAGTTAACTTTTGATCAATTTATCCGCTAAAAATAAGCCAACGAGGGTGATGTGGTTTATGCAGCAGATTTTGCTGCAATCTGTTAATATGGTCTGAAGGGTTTTTGCATGCATAATACAGACATATAATGCGAGGCAGCTGCTTTTCTTTGGATGCAGATATGATAAGCTAAGAGTGAGTAACATGTTCTCTCTCCACATGCCGTGTCAACATTATAACTCCAGGTTGTGTGAAGCCTTTACTGTGACTCGCCCTGTTTAAAATCACACTGACACCCACCCACACATGTACTGAACCATTCAATCTGTTACAAACACAGATTCCCCTTTCATTCATGCAGTGGAGGTTATAAGAAAAAAGACTCTTTTCTACCTGCATGCTCAGCATAAAACCTTTCTGACTCGTCTGTTCTCCACATCAGATCCTTCTTTCTGACAATAAGGAAGTTTTCGAGAATCTTCTGATGAAGAGCCTGAAATGAAAAGAAACATTATATTCAAATGAACACACCACTTTTTTTTTGAAAACACTCATTTTCCAACTCCTTGAATCCATTCAGGTGATCTCAAGGTCTGGCTGTAGCACTTTTAGCACAGCTTAGCATAGATCATTGAATCTGATTAGACCGTTAGCATCGCTCTCAAAAATGACTAAAGAGTGTCGATATTTTTCCTATTAAAAACCTGACTCTTCCAGAGTTACACTGTGTACTAAAACCAACGTAAAATGAAAAGTTGTGAATTTCTAGGCCGATATGACTAGGAACTATACTGTACCTGAAAGTAGTTCCCAGCAATGTCAGATGGAAAGGAAAGAAAAAGGACATGCGAGCAATTATCATCCAAAAATGACCTGTCCCTTCAAAACCGAAAGTTAGTGTCAGTAAAAATGTGTTGCTATGCTAATGGAACCCTTTTGTAGTTTTTGCTTGTTATTTTATGTTTCCGTTCACCAACAAGACGACTGTTAATTAACAGTTCTAATGTTCAAAGAGAACAAGGTTACAGACCGAGCGATGAAGGTACATCAAACTCTAATGAAAACACAAACATCACATTTAAAATCTGCTGGAAATTAAAGCAGCATGGGCTTCAGTCTTCAAACCATGTTGCATGAGGAAATTGTTGCTAATTAAAGGCACCTTTATCTCTTTGAGGCGACAGACAGCGGAAATTAAATCAGGAAGCGCCGACTCATTTTAATAATAAAGACAATTTATTATGTAGCTTTAAGCCTCTGCATATTTTGAATTACAAGACATCTTTCTTCATTAAAAGAGTAACACTCAATAGGAGGCTGGGGCTAGTTGTCACACCTTTTACTGCAGTAAATTTTGCTCAGGAAGATAAGTAATTATAGCCTGGTTTCATAGTTGTAGAGTAAGCCAGGGCTAGATTTTCTTTAGAGTTTAATAATTACATTTAAGCAATTTGTATAAATGTTTAAAAAACATTACTGGGGTGCATCTTGAGACAAAAAAGCCATTGATATATTTTAAGATCAGCCAGTGCAAGTGTTTCTCAGCTGAAGCACCTCAGATTTAAATTTTAGTCTAGGACCAGGCCTTTTCTGTGAAACCGGTGGTACATGGAGTAAGCCAGGGATCCCTAAACATCTTTGTCAGCCAAACCCCTTTTACCTAAAATCTGCTAACACTTTACAATAAGGTGACATTTGTTAGCATTTGTTGGTGCATTATTAACATGAAGGAACAATGAACACTATTTTTATTACACTCTTTATTTAAGCTAGTTAATAAAAATAGCTGTTCATTGTTTCTGCAAGCAAGTTCAGAGTAGGGTTGTAACGGTATGAGATTTTCACGGTATCAGTCTCAGAAAATATCACGGTTTCAGGGTATACGGTATCAAACTGTCATTATTATTATTATAATCAATGACCCTTAAATGAATAAACTGAGATTTGGTTATTGGCTGACAAGCCAATTGTAACAAGTTTTTTTTTTTTTATAAAAATGAAATAAAAAAAAAAAATGGAAGGTTGAGTCTAACGTTTGGGGAGAAAAATTAAATAAAGCTTTGCATCTGTAAAGAGAAATAAGTTATTTCTCTTTATATTTGACAATAATAAATCAAACTGTTCTTCCTCTTTAACAGCATATATGGGAGAGCAATATGTGCAGGGTCATGTGGGATGGATGTAAAAGAAAATGAAGTGTGGCTGTAACTTGGATGTGTTGTCTGATATAATTGGTCTGGATTCTATAATTCAATACAAAATATATTATTGGAAATACAATCAGGTGAAATAAAACAACTTTTTTTTTTTGCTTCTCAACACGAGAGGTCTACTAAATTAAAACGCAAAATATAATATATTTAATAACAGTAATATATTTCAGTCCTCACTTCTTCAGGCTAAACCAAACTGTTTATTTTATTATTTTGACAGGTTGTACTAAACACCTTTGAGTTTTCAGTTAGTGTATTTGATGATATATATTCTTTTTAATAAAATTATAAAATGACCATTAAGTGTCCTCTGAGAGCAGCTTTAAAACCTCGAGCATCGCGCGGACTTGAGTGTGTACTAGATATACTATAGACGAAACGGCGCTGCTCTTTCATACAGAGACACAGAATATATTTTTTTGATTACTGCACAGCTAGATTACATGATTCCCTCTGCATCAGAAATAATGCCGCTTTAATATTTTTAAGTTCACGGAGGGATGGTGCTCGCGAATGTTCGACGTATTTCCTCCTTTTACGGTCCTCTTCGTCCACACTTCTTGCAAACTGGATATCCATCTTCAAGGACACCCAAGGACATCATTTTTCGGATACCCAAAATTGTTTCGGCGGGAGATAGAGATTAGAATTAGCAGGCTCTGTATCAGACTCTGTAAGCAGTCAGGCACAAAGATCTGGTTTCTTGTTATTTTTAAACCGGTTATAAGCAAATGTGCACGGTATGATAATCGTACATGTCAATATTACGATAAACCGCCACACCGGTATACCGTTACAACCCTGGTTCAGAGTACTTTTAATAATGTTAACAAACGCAATTTGTGATTTTTCTTATTCATTAGTAAATGCTGAAATTAACATCAACTAAGATTAATAAATGCTGTGGAACTATTGTTCATGCTAAGTACTTGTTAACTAGTGTAAACTAATCAACCTTATTGTAAAGTGTTGCCTACTTAAAGTAACCCCTGCAACTTGTTGATTTATATGATCATTTATACAAATATTGAATTGTTATATCGATTAACACTTGTTATAATGTTTCATTTTAATAATCATGCAATAATTACTAATTAAAATCTAAATTCTCTCAACTTGAATTCTACCATGGAACATAAAAAGATATTTTAAGAAATGTCTGTCTCTTTTTTTGTCCATACAATAGCAACCAATGGCCGAAAAACTGGAACATTCTTTTAAAATCCTTCTTTAGCAGGTGGAAAGACATCATTTTCATTTTTTGGGTGATCTACCCCTTTAAGAATCTGCATTCCATGTATAAACTAATACGGCTGCTACATAATATCAATAAATAAATAAATAAAGCGGTCAGGAAAACACACCTTTATATAGTAAGTTGGCTGTATTAAAACGTCACAGCGCCGATACTGAGTTATACGTTTATATATGTAATTAGGTGGAGGACGGTGTGTTCTCACCTCCAGAATGAGCGGATGGGCCACAGCATCTGGTTTGATGACCGCAAGGGTGAGCTGCAGCGCCTTCACACACCGCATGCCGGCAATACCGCCTTCTAACGACACTAAAAGCATTAATTGTTTTATACTTCCCCGTGAATTGACTCCTACTCCATATGATCACTATTTAAACGTTAACCGGCAGACCAAAACACACATGAATGAACACACTGAATATTTCACAGCTGTAGTTAAGATCGCCAGTGCGCTGTGCAACAGGCTAAATTAATCAATACAAGGCGATCGACCTTGGGGGGAAAAAAAACTTTCGATAGTTCAGCTGGTGTTAACGTTTCATTTTAAGTCGATTTCTCATGAAGAATACATCTTGATTTGTAACTGAGCGTGCTCCGTCCTGTCGGTTATGTGGGCGCCGCCATCTTGCCCGGTAGTAAACACGGAAGTTACAGAGCGCGCGAGTCTCATCAACTCTGGCTGTTATTTAGCCGGTTTGTTGTCAATAAATGTCTAGTACAATAGCTCATAATCGTTTTTAATGAAACAAACTGAAACTTGAATACAAAAAAATGCAATCTTTGTTTGTTTAAACATTTTAATGTGCACTCCCATGCTTTTTTTAATTTAGTGAAATTGAATGTAAGCTAGCCTTTATGTTTAATAAAATATAGAATGTATAAAACAACCCATTTTCTAGCAATTCTATGGAAAACCTTTAATTCAATACAAAATAAATAAAATGTAAAATAAAGTTACAGATAGGTATTGTCTAAGTTGCCTATTGTATGACCTTTAAAAATAGCAAAGACGTTTAATGAGGGTTTTTTTTACATTAATGTGACAGAAACAGATGATCTATGAACTGTGACCTGCACTGATGTCACATCTATAGAAAAGCCATGCGACAGTATAAAATGGCAGTGAAAGCAATTAAAGTTTGTTTAAAAGATTGTTCCTATGTTTTTAGTGATAAGACGCTCAATAAAAATAATTATTTTCTGTATAATTCATGTTAACTTTTGTGAGTGTGTCTTTATGCGCACATTAAGGCTTCGTCAACAAACATAAGATGATTTCTTCAGACAGCCCTGAATCCCAGAATAATGAACGCAGACGATTTGATCACTTGTTAATTTTCTTAACACTGATGTGACTATATCACATTTACAGTATATTGCTTTTTATTGTTACAGTGAATTGTCTTGAATGTAGATTTTCCCACACCTGTAACCTTTGTTCATTTGTCAGTCAGTGTAATTATATGAGTTTTGACCTAGTTACCACAGATTTACCCTGACCACCAACCCTCACACGTTCATTCATTGGGAACCCCCCACTTTTCAGTGAGATTGCTGACACCAGTTGAACCAACACATAGCCTATTTTGACACCCTGTCTGTTTCATGTGGGTGTTTTAAGGAGTCACATGGGGTCAGAGGTGCATTTCCTGCTATATGGATACCATTTGGTCTTCTGTTTAATAATATCTAGCTTTCATTTACTAAAACTGTAGCCTACTTGTGACTGAACAAATATGGTGTTTAGCCATAGATTTTATACTAAATCACAAAAATGCTTCTCTGTAATGAATTACCACTATAAATATATCATGCAAAATGAATTATCTTTATTTAAAGAGTCATTTTGCAGGGAAGTGAATAAGCTGTTTACCTCTCAGTTGCTATCTCCTGTTTTGACATCTACTGAAATGCAAGTGTCCTTTGACCTTTTCTATTCCCATCCTTCAGAGAGCAGCAGCAGACTCTCACAGACAGCTGTGTCAACCTCAGCGGGAGCAACTGTCATACCTAAGGACAGCACTTTTAAAGCTAAAGAATTAGAGTGTGCCTAAGCTCCACTTTTAAACGAGTGCTGATGACTTTCACATTTCACAAACAATCGTATGTATCCTACAAATGCACGCACGCACACACACATTGGTATTTCTATCATGGTGTAATAGTTTTTATACTGTGAAACAAAATGTTTTCCTTACCATAAACATACCTCTCATAGGTAACTTTCTGAATTTTGAGATTTTCTGACTTCTTTCTGTTTGATTTACAAACTTGTTTCCTCATAGGGATATAAAAATGTCCCCGCAAGGTCAATATTTTATTATATATTGACCTTTGTTAAAAACAAAGATACTTTCATCATGTCTTCTTTTATGTTCCACTGAAGAAATGCAATCAAATTGGGGCAACTTAAGGCTAAGTAAGTGTTCATAGAATTGTAATTTTCGGATGAACTATATATTTAAGTACACATTTGATCATCCTTTGAATGAAACTGCAACCCATTTGCACTGTAAAAAATTTAGATTTAGATTTTAACGGTAAAAAAAACCCTGTGAAAATGCCATGGTAAAATCCTGTTAAATGGTTAATGGTAAATTATTGTTAAATTTACAGGGAAACCCCATAAACTGACATTCCCAGAATTCCCTGCATTGAATTTTAAATTTTGTTTGAATTTGATGCTTTTTCTTTGAAATAAATATGTTTCTTCTTATTTTCTTTGTTCCAGTGATGTTTATTAGGGTTGTATGTTACATATAATGTTGTTAAATGAATGTTTAGTGCGCATTTCAGTTTAATAATTCTTACCATGATGGTGTTTAGTGTTTGTGTGAATGATGCTGAGCATCTTCAATACATGCAAGTAATGCTTTGGTTCATCATGTGACTTTCTCATCACTACCTGCATTTGGTAGTTATCAGTGTATTTCAAAAGTACAAAATAGATTTCACTACTTTTATAGTTTGGTATATTAACGTTATATCAGTTGTTATGGTTTATTATTAGAAATCATGGTATTTAACTATAAATCTCAACAAAAAATGTTGTTACCGTATTTTTCACAGTTTTATATTGGCAACCACAGCTGCTGTTTTTTACCGTAAATTTTATGGATTTTTTTTTTACAGTGTGGTTTAAAAATAGATAGTATTCCAGTATTATTAAGAAATCAAGTCATTTATAAATTATGACAATTTGCAAAACAGAACACAAGGACCCTCATTATATTTATTCATTTGGCAAATGTATTAATCCATAGTAACTTACATTGCATTCAAGGTATTGCATGATTCAGTTCTTGCTTTCCCTGGGAATTGAATGAATGTCCTTGCTGTTTCTTGTTTGATCATTGACCTTCTGTTTGCATATTAAGTATAGTTTATTTCCAGATTTAGATTAATCAACTGATGCAATGCATTTCTTCTATGCATATATGTTTTGACATTGCACATATATTTAAAAAAAAGTATCTGCATCTAATTGCATTTATAATTACACTTAAACCTAATCATACTTACATAGTCCTGTTATCTTACCTCAATAGCAGCAAAAGTGTTTTGCAATGCAGCATGAAAACAGCAAATCAGATAATAAAAAAACCTAATACAAATCTAGAGCCCTAAGAAATCTGTGGTTAAATCATTAACAAGTTCCATTCAACACAACAACCACAATATTGTGTGCTTGGAGTAGAAATGTAAAAAGAAAATATTATAACTAGTTGCTTCATGTCCTGTGCTGTGCATCAGTGTCCTGGGAATCAGCTGTTTAAAGTGCACTGCCTGAAAAATTATATGCCAGCCTCCGGAAAAAGAGAGAGCTATATGACCTCTTAGAATAAACTGGGATGCTGCAGGCCAAATGCTAGTGACAGAGAGGAACAAAGTTATTAGCACCGTGGGGCCCAGCTTGACAGCCACTGTTAAAAATAGACAGAGTGGTCAGTTTGGAGCTTACGTTCTTCTCAAACACTGAGCGTTCTCTCTCTCCCTCGTTCTCTATTTTGCCACTGACCCCAGTGAACACTTGCTTTGTATTGTTTCCGTAGAGCATTAAAGACACACCCTTGCAATTGTTTCACAGCTTCCATGAGATTAGCAACTGAAAATGACAACTGATCATGGTGGATTTTCATATTTATATTTTCATATTTAGAGTCTGTGGATTCTGTTTTTATCCCAATGTTCATTTTAACAGTTAACAGTTTAGGTTTATCGGAATTTAAGGCATATTCTTAGCTTTAGAACCAAAGATATGTTTACTGACAGGTGTATAATGACCTGTGGTTATTACTGATGGCATATGTTGTAATCCTCTGCAATGATGTAGATGGAAATGTCTAATTTGTTACTGTCATGTGCAGCCACAGGAAACAGTAATTGTTGAGCATGCATGGTACTATTCCTGAGAAGAGCAATGCTGCTGGCTATTTGTGGTGGTTTAATGCTGTTAAAAGGGTGCGGGGTGTTGGGTTTCAGAGTAAGCCTCATCTCTGGCCCTGGGTCTCCTGTTGCCTGGGCTTCTTTTAGAACACAGGTGCTGACTTCAGGGGTACTGGCATGCTTGTTGCAGGGGAAAATGTACCCAGACCTCTCCAGTTTCCTCCATAGAACTGGGTCGGGTTCATTCTGTGGGTGGCTCAGTCTTGAAATCATGGGGTCATCAAGCTTGGTGCATAACCGGACAGTTCAGAGATTTGTGACAGGGAATGAGTATCATTGATTTGTTAACTATTCACATAAAAAAGAATGCAATGGACAACAGTTTGTGTAATAAAGTTCTTTTGTGTGTGTGTTTTATGATTCACTTTCATGTCTGTTACAACTGTTGTGAGAATTATATGAGTTTATAATATAAATAATTGTATTGAAAATTAAATATTGAATATATTACATAAAATAAAATAAAATATTTTGTTTTCAAATGAATACTGTTGATTTGAACTTTCCATTCATCAAAGAGTCTTTAAGTAACAGTGCCTCACTGTTCCCCCGAGAAAAAAAAACAAACACACATAGCAAATCGACATTAGAATGATTTCTGAATATAGCATATGATATTTGCCGTCACAGGAATAAATTACTTTGAAAATATATTGTATTGATCACTCAGAATTATTACTGTTTTTGCAGTTTTTTATTAAAATACTGTAAATGCAATAAATTTTATTATTTATATGTATATATACACATAAATAACACTATATATATATATATATATATATATATATATATATATAGGTGTATTTATTAATATATTATTTATTTTAAATTTTATTAAATTTATTCATCATTAATCATTTTATTTAATGTAACCTAATGTAATGCACTCTCTGCATCTCTAATTTATATAATACATATATACTTAATAGATATGTATATTTGTATATTTAAATCACTATCTTGCCAAGTAACATGACGACCACAAACACATGTATTCATGATTATAAGCATTTATTAGGTGTCTTAGACTTCTGGGTTGAAATACAAAGGCTATGTTTATTTATGGTAATATAAACTATATATATATATATAGTTTATATAGTTTATATATATATATATATATATATATATATATATATATACACACACATATGCATATATATGCAT